>JAODPA010148770.1:0-15151 GCA_025585075.1 Nepenthes mirabilis
ATATACGCGGCTGTGGGCGGATGTCATATATATATTAAGCAAGAATGTATATTGAGGATGGATTTTAATAAAAGATATATAAAATGTGTGGAAATGGATTGTGTGTGCGAGAACTGGTAACGTGACCGTGAATGTTTAAATTATTGCGGATGGACAACCTGTTTATATTGGAATTAGTTGCTTTATTTCGGCTTGTCAGTAAGTAATAAATTAAATGTTGGCCTTAGTAGTCGGCATTGAACAGGAATAGAATGAATGAACAGTTAAAGTGGTTGAGTTAAGTATATAAATTATATTTCAGTCTATGTTTATCCTTTGTTCGTTCCGTGATGAGTTCCTTTGTGTTAGATCTGATTGCGTGAGTACGGTCCGTGTTAGCACCGAACAACGTTCCTATTATTGATGTTGCAAAACTTTCTTTGCGTTATACTCGATTGTGTGAGTATTTGAATTGTTGGCTTCCTACGGTTAAGGTTGAGGAAAGCGTATGAAAATATTAAGGTATCTGGTCGAATGGGAAGCTACGACACCTTAGCGTGGTCTACACTTATCCGATACTGATTTCCGTATCATGGTGATAATGAGGTATGTTTATCGTGGAGGGATGCTTATAGCCACGTGATCATCGTAGGAGATGATATCAGAGATATCATTTGGCGAGGGATATCGGAGATGTATGAGCATGCTACGGGTACAGTCTCGGGGAGGACTGTAGGGGTAGTGGGGATACCATGGATAACCTCGTTGCACTTACTCAGCCGTTGGGGGCGTAAATACGCGGCCTTTGGTTCACGGTAGCAGAATAAGATCCAGGGAGATTATTACTATATCGTACAGTGGTGACCTCAAAATTAAGTTGATAATCAAATTCTTGATATTTCGTACAGTGAGTCAAGAGGAATACTTACAACCTAGTGACCATCGTAGAGAATAATATCTGGGATATCATTGGCGAGGGGTATCGGAGATGGTATGAGCATGCTACGGGTACAGCCTTTGAGAGGACTGTAGGGGTAGTGGGGATACCATGGATAACCTCGTTGCACTTACCCAACCGTTGGGAGCGTAAATACGCGGCCTTTGGGTCACTATGGTAGAATAAGGTCCAAGGAGATTCATTGTGATACTTCATCATTGTTGATATGTCGTGAGTTTGAGATTCGGTTGAATCCACGAGTTATATTTTGTAGTATCTATTGATTGGATTTTACGTTATTCGGACACTGGTAGAATCTATGTTGTTCATCGATATTGATGTTCAGGTCGTTCACGCTGACATATGGACCGGAGAAATCCCCAATCATCGTTGATGTCGGATTCCGGGGGATCACCGTTGTTTATTGGCACTCTTGTTGTTTTTAGATGTGCGGGTCTCGTAGGACCTATTTTGCCTAGAGTCGTATTTACGACATGTTGTAATTTACTCGGTTATAGTAGATGGTTAGATTTATATTGAGATATTGATAGTTTAATATCCGAGGTTGTTATTGTTGTATACCATTTTTGATTATTATCACTTGCTGGGTTTTGCTCACCCTTATATTTTATTGGTTCTAGATTAGACAGGTTGACATCAAGATCAAGTAGATCACGTGACTTTTGGGTAGCCATCAGATAAAAGTGATATCAGAGTTTGAGGCTCTTCGGACGGAGATTTAAGATCTTGGTAGTTTAGTTACCGTTCAACTTTTATGAGATTTCTTTATGAAAATTGATATTTTGGGACATCAATGTTGTTTATTGAAGTTATTATTATTTCTAATATAAATGTTTAATTTATGATGCATTTACGAGGATCATTGATGATGTTTTGATGACGTGGAGTTTATTGATGACGTGTAATTGATGATTTTGGACAATTGGAGAATTTAAACCGTGACGGTTCGGGTCGGGTTCGGGGATCCGAACTCGGGTCGTTACAATAAATGTGTTTCGAAAAGTACATTTAATCATACTTCATATTTATGCATCTATATTATTGCTCCTATTCCATTCTCTTGAATTATTTTGAGTTTATTATTTATTATCTTTAATTATATTATGCCTTATTGAGTATTCAGCTTACTCTTTATTATTTTCATACCTTCAGATAAGTGCGAATTTATACCTAATGAGGCGAAATAGAAATTAGTAGTTGGCTAGGCTGTAGACTTGGAAGATTATTCTGTAGTCTCAAATTTTTAAGGTTTTATACTTAAGTACGGAGTTCTTTGTACATTTTGATGGACTTGTATTTGTTATATTGATGATGTACAGATTAGTTTAGTTTTACTGTCTATTGATGATTGTATATACTTTCGTAAGTTATTATGGTTTGATTTCAGGTACCCAATGACACCTCTATGTGCCAATATTGTATCCAGTGATAGGACGTTTGAGCCACAAATATATTGTGGCTTTTGGATTATTTGTTTCTATTTGTGGATATATATATATATAGTGAATAGTATAGGTTTATATTTAGTTTGGCGGCCATGTTGCAAGCGAAACCTTACCGATTTTCGGTTAGGGTACAGGCTATGTCATCTGATGTGCACTTGAAGCAGCGTATGAATGTGGTTTGGTAGATTGCTCACGTTCAATGAGCACTCGAGGCGGCGCTCGTACGCAGCTCGATTTAGGCACGTGCGCGTCCAAGGCAACACTCGTGCATCAGTTCGTTTATATAAAGGAGACGTGTACTATTTTGATTATTTCGTGCAGGAAAGAAAAGAAATGAGAGAAAAAAGAGAAGGGAAGGAAAATGGAGGAAGAGAAGAAGATGGATTTTAAAGTATCATTTTGTGAAATTCGAATTTGAATTTTATTATAATCATGATTAATTAAATTAAAAATAGCAATTTGAAGTCAAAAAAGGAAAAATATTGGATCAAAAAGTCAAAGTTGAACTGAATCACATTGAATTGATGGATACCTGACTAGTACATAACGCGCACCCATCATATTCTGGACAGAGAGGTCACATCTAATAGAAGCCTCATTGGAGTTCGAACGTACCTTTTCAATGTACTCGTACTCAATGCACGCCCGAGGGAATGCCTAATCGCATTTTTCAGTGTGATTAGTGCTCGACGCACACCTAATTGGCAATCGAGCACCAATCAATTTAGCCGTAACATCTGATGTGACTGACACACGTTCTAACACCACTCTATTATAAATACCATGTCTAACTGAATTTTGATTATTTTCTGTAGAGTTTTGAGAGAGGAGAAAAAAATAGAATATGAGAAGTGAGAGAAAAAAGGAAATTAGAGAAACTCAGTTTAAGTGAATCAAAATAAAATTTTTGGTAAAATTGAAGTTAAGGCAAGTGCATTTCAAATATAAATAAAATTTCAAAATTTTTACTTTTAATTGTGCTAAAATAAATATAATTAAAGTATCAATTATCAGCTCATTTAGTCTGTAAAGTACTACTAGTCCTTGGTCCATAAGAATTATAAATTTGAATACAAATTATATGGCATGAATTTGAAGAACTTACAAAGGAAATTGATAAGTTGTGTGCGTATTTCATGATAATTCATAACATTTTATGGGAATTGATGGGTATACCAATAATGGGCTGGCCCCAAAGGTCAACGGAAACCCAAAATGACAGTCAGCACTTTAATGGCCCAATTGAAAAACAGGCCCAAGAGCTAAAAGGCATAGGATGGTCAACGCTGGCGTTGACCGTCCGGGCGGCCAACGCGCACATAGACGGTCAACTCAAAACGTTGACTGTCTGCACACTGCACGTTCGGCCCAAAAGAGGTTCTTCTATAGTAATGGGCCTAATCCATTCAAGCCCACGATCCATCAGACGGCCAGCAACGACTCTCCAGGCATCTCCCATGATCACAACTGGTACCCAAAATGGATATTGACAAAATTGGCGCCTTTCGCATAAGGAAGGCGCCAGATTTTTCCAAATCATTGCCAACTAGGGCTCTCCAATGGTAACATGCACAGAAGGAAGGTGACCGGCTTGGAAAGCTATTGGCCACCTCAGAAGGAAACTGCCTCGCTTAGCTTGGCAACTGGCACCTGCTCCAAAAGGTAAGCTAGCCAAGAATCACAAAAGGAATCACTCCTTCCAAAAAAGGAAGATCGTCCTCTTAATCATAAATAAGCCTTTGAATTATCATTCAAGGCACGCTTTCTGTAACGCAAAACAAAGGCTCTCTGTGACCAACATTCTTTGCTGTTGAAACTCTCTCAATTGCTAACGTTTTCTGCTGTGCAAATAGATATTCTAGCAACCCAAAAAACCTAAGGTATACAGGCGCACCTCTTACGGTTGCTTACTGCCTCCTCACCTTTCAGATTCAACGAGGCATTCTCGTCTCTCTTTCATCTAGAAAACACACACTTTGTCCCTTTCTCTTTCTCGATTTTCAGTTTTAATAACCTTCTTAGCTTTTGAAGGTATTTTACTGACTTGAACGTCGGAATATTTTCGATGAGACAACTTTCCGTCGACACGCTGACCTCCTGTTCTATTTAGTGGTGTGCATGATCCAACTCAGGGAATGGAGCTGAAACCAGGACAAGCGGACCAACCCTAATCTATTCGAAGTTCGGATCTAGAGACGCATCATTGGTGCCGTCTGTGGGAAGCGCTTACAAAAGCCAACCACAAATCTGCACAAACGCTCTCTTTCACCTTCTGATTCTGTAATGGTGAACACGAGAGCCCAAGCTAGCGATCCCGCTAGGGATACTGCTAACCCCGACTAGGACCACGCTTCTGGTGCCATAGTCAACGGGGCTACGGACGGAGTCCAACCGCCTTATTTTCAATAACTGGTGGAGCAGATGCAAGCTAATAATCTTCTGCTCCAGTTACTTTGCTCTCAGAACGAGTAGCGACTGCAAGCGGCACTATTAGCAGTCGTCCTTGCACCTGCCACCAAAGGGGGTGGCCAGAGAAAAAAGAAGTCGGCCAAAAGACCCGAGAAAGCCGGAGATGATCCAGCTCCAGCATCCTCCCGCGTTTGTGGCCAAAACAAGCCTAAAGAACTCTCCGAGAGCACGTCTCCGCGAGAAAGTCTAGAGAGAAGAAATTTCTGATACTCTGGGGCGGAAGACAACAACGCAGTCCAGGAGCGAGCATTCAGGACTGCCAGATTTGCTGGAGGCAGTAGCCAGTCGGCTGCTGGACTCTCCAAAGAGAAGATAGAGTTGAGGGCTTACCACAACTCCAAAAAATCAGCAAACGTCGCTCGCGCTGACCCGCGAGTGGACAAAATCTGGAATCGTGTGTTCCAAGATGAAGAGCGGGCCATCGACTTGGACCGATCTCCTTTTACTGCGGAGATTCTGAGCCGTCCACTGCCAACGAAATTCAAGATGTCGTCCCTTGACTTATACGATGGGGGCAGTGATTCGATCGACTACCTGGATCACTTTTGCATCCATTTGAGTCTACAAGGGCTAGAAGACTCAACAATATGCCGCTGCTTCCTGCTCACGCCGAAGGGAGATGCCCGAATCTGGTTCCATCACCTCCCTTCAGGCACCATCAGCAGTTTCCATAAGCTCACGGATCTCTTCCTGGCTCAGTACGCCTCAAGCCGATGGAAAGAGAAGTAGTCGTGGCATCTCTCCCACATGAAACAGAAACAGAGAGAGAACCCACGGCATTTCCTGGATCGATTTGTGGCGGAGGCTAGAAGGATTCCCCAGGATCACAGAGGAGATGAAACTTGACAGTTTCATCTTTGCACTAACTTACAGTGACTTTTTCAAATACCTGGCCCACAAAAATCCTCAGACTTTTCGAGAGGCGGAATCCATCACCAGGGCCTATGCTGCAACAGAAGAGGCCAACGAGGCAAAACGTCCAGAACGGACGGATCAGCCTTGGTCGTTCCCTGGTGAAGGGAAGAGGAAGTACAACGGCGGAGAACACTCCCGCCAGAAGCGACGCCGAACTGGGCCCCCAGAACGCAGAGACTAAGGGCCCACTAGTTTCACACATCTGATGGACACGCGCTCAAACGTTCTCATGGAGATCCGTGGAGAGAAATTCCTGAAGTGGCCGAAATCGCTAAAGAAGGACTCTGGAAACCAGTCGAAGTACTGCGACTTCCATCGCTCCGCTGGCCATTCAATTGAAGACTGCAAGACACTGCAGAGGGAGATCGAGGAGTTGGTTCGTAGAGGCCACCTCACGAAGTTTATCAGAGGTCCTGGACAGAGCTCTGGAGCAGCTGGTGAAGAGGGGTAGGAGCAGACTCCACCTCAGAACCGGGTTGCAGCAGGGGTGGTTAACATGGTTACCACCCGACCTGCTAAAAACCCATATGGCAGCGAGGAACAATAGGCTTGGAGGAAGAAATAGCACACAGCAGATAACTCTATCAGTTTCAGTGACGATGACTTAGCCCATGTAGTGTTCCCCCATACTGATCCCCTCGTTGTATCTGCGCTCGTTTCAGACGGTAGTATAGACTACCAACTGAAGCGAGTGTTTATTGATAATGGTAGTTCAAAAGATTTACATTATTTGGATGCGTTCTTCAAACTATACTTAAAAAAGAACCAACTAAAACTGGCCGAATGTCCATTATACGGCCTCGACAACGAACCAATGCTCGTTCAAGGACTATCCAGTTGGAAGTTACCTTGGGGACGTATCAAAAAACGGTAAGTTGAACGCCCACCTTCCTGGTGGTCGACTTACCCTCAGTATATAACGCCATACTGGGTAGGCCCTGCTTAACAGTATTCGGGACAGTCACCTCAATTCCACACCTGAAAATAAAGTTTCCAACGCCCTACAGTGTCGGAGAGGTGCTGGCGATCAAATTACCGGACGAACCTGCTATATGTCGCAGATTGCCCCAAGTGGCTGCGCTAAAACGACTGGGGAACTTGACCACAGAGACGAGACTACCCTTCAGCAAGTGCAGTCCGATGAAGCCACCGATCTAATCCCACTAAACCCGGAGAATCTGGAGAAGTGCGTGTAGATTGGCGGCTCACTCACCGGACCACTGTGCGATGAGCTAATCGCGTTCCTACAAAGGAACACTGACCTTTTCGCTTGGACTATAGTAGACATGCCTGGAATCCCGACAAAAGTAATGGTCCACAAATTGGGACTTGACTCCAGTCGAAAGCCCGTCACGCAGAAGCGGAGGAACCACTCCATCGAAAAACTAATTGTCATTCGAGAGGAAGTCAAAAAGCTTCTGGACGCAGGCTTTATTAGGGAAGTCCAATACCTGGACTGGCTCTCTAATGTCGTCTTAGTAAAGAAAAGCAATGAAAAATGGCAGATGTGTATCGATTTTACCAACGTTAACAAGACTTGTCCAAATGTCAGCTTTTCCTTACCCAAGATCGACCTGCTGGTTGATTCAATAGTCGGACATGAGCTGCTAAGTTTCATGGACACCTATTCGGGTAACAACCAGATCCGGATGAGTCCGGAGGACGATGAGCATACCTTGTTTATGACCGATCAGGGCACCTACTGCTACAAGGTGATGCCTTTCAGATTCAAAAATACCGGAGCAACTTACCAACGTCTAGTTAACAAGATATTTGAAAAACAGATTGGTCGCAACATGGAGGTCTACGTCTACGATATGCTCGTTAAGAGCAGGGTCACTGGCGACCACATCCGCGACCCGGGAGAGTCGTTCGAGGTGCTCCGTAAGCATCACATGAAGCTTAACCCAACTAAGTGTGTCTTCGGAGTGGCTTCTGGTAAATTCCTGGGTTTCATAGTCTCCCAACGAGGGATAGAGGCAAACCCAGAGAAAATTAAGACGCTCGCCGACATGGCGCCGTCGCGAAACATAAAGGATGTCCAGTGGCTAACTGGACGGCTGGCAGCACTGTCCTGCTTCCTTGCGAAATCTGGCGACAAGTACCAGCTCTTCTTTAAGGCCCTTAGAGGAACAAAGTCTAACGGGTTCCAATGGACAGCGGACTGCCAAACTGCTTTCGAGGAATTGAAACAATATCTAGCCAGCCCGCCATTGTTGGTGTCACCTAAGGGCGGAGAAGAGTTATATCTCTACTTAGCGGTGTCAGAAACATCGCACAGTTCTGTCCTCGTGCGTCAGGATTCAGATGCTCAGCGGCCGATCTACTACGTAAGTAAAACGTTGACCGGCCCAGAGACCTGATACTCGCGCAAAGAAAAGTTGGCCTTGGCGCTAATATTCTCTGCGCGAAAGCTAATGCGCTATTTTCAGGCCCGTCGGATAGTGGTCATCACGGACCAATATCTGAAAACCATACTCCAGAAACCCGATGTTTTCAGACAGTTGGTTAAATGGGCTATCGAGTTGGCCGAGTTCGACATCGAGTTCCAACCCAGGCCTACTGTAAAGGCACAGGCGCTGGTTGACTTCATCGTCGAGACTGCAACCCCAGTTCTCGAGCAATAGTCCGAAGAAAATATGAAACTGCCTATCAGAGTTTCAGAATGGATACTCCACGTAGACGGATTGTCTACTGACACGGGCAGTGGCGCTGGAGTTGTCTTTACAACTCCCGACGAGTTTGAGGTGAAATACTCCCTCAGACTCGACTTCCTGGCAACCAAAAACGTTGCCGAGTATGAAGCCTTACTAGTCGGCTTATGATTGGACAAAAAGTGCTCCCCCAGGAGACTGGCAGTTTACAGCGACTCAGAGCTAATCGTTAACCAGGTTAATGGGTGCTTCGAGGCAAACAACCATCTCTTGGCCAAGTACTTGGCAAAAGCGAGGGAGGTCGTCCAGGGTTTTGACAAACTAACCCTGGTTCACGTTTCTTGAACTGAAAACTGGAAAGTAGACCGGCTGGCCAAAGCCGCTGCAGCCGAAAACTCAGAATAGTATTCGAGGGGCATGTGGGAGATCCTGAATGCTCCCAGTATAGAGAAGTAAGAGGCCATGCAGATTTTCAAAACGGAAAACTGGATGACGTCTTTCCTTAACTACTTGGCGGACGGATCATTGCCAGAGGACGTAGAAAAGGCCAAACGGGTCAAAAAGATAGCCGGCTGGTACACTGTGATTGACGGACTGCTGTATCGTCGTGGTTACTCAACCCCGTACCTCTGCTATCTAACTCTTGAGGAGGCTGACTACGCCTTAGGTGAAGTTCAACTTGGAATCTGCGGGTCGCACATTGGCAGAAAGAACTTGGCCTTTAAGGTCATGCGCCAAGGCTATTACTGACCCTCAATGAAAAAAGACGCGCTGGAATTTGTGAAGAAATGTGAAAACTGCCAGCTTCACAGCAACCTTCACCACCAGTCGTCCGCAGATCTGAAGGCCCTTCAGACCCCTTGGCCCTTTGCGCAATGGGGGCTCGATCTCCTCGGCCCATTTTCCATTGCCACGGGGCAAAGAAAATTTATCATCGTGGGCATCGATTACTTCACCAAGTGAGTCGAAGCTGTCCTGCCGGCTAAGATAACAGAACACAACGCCCTGGAATTCCTCCGCCAAAACATCGTCTGTAGATTTGGCGTCCCCGAGGTCATTGTGACCGACAACGGGATCCAGTTATCGGGGAAGCGCTTCACCAAGTATTGTACCAGCCTTGGCATCAAGTTGGTCCACACTTCGGTGGCATACCTCCAAGCCAACGGGCAGGTGGAGGTTACAAACCATACGCTACTCCATGAGTTAAAAACTAAGCTGGAGGACGCTGGGGGCTCCTGGGCCGACGAGCTCCCATCTGTCCTCTGATCTTATCGGACAACTCCGAAGGAACCAATGCACGAGACACCCTTCAGCCTTTGTTACAGGACTGAGGCGGTGATCCCTATCGAAATCGGGCTTCTAAGTCTCAGGGTGGAATCCTTCGACCCATTGACTAACTCCTAAAAAATCAAGGAGCATTTAGACTTGTCAAAAGAAGCCCGCGACGCTGCCAGAGTACGGACAACGACCTACCAGCATCGGATCGCCCGATACTACAACAAAAAAGTTAAGGTGCGACGATTCGATGTGGGGGCCTTGGTCCTACGAGGCGTTGAGGCCACAAGTAAGCTGGCCGGCCGCAACAAGCTCTCCCCTAATTGGGAAGGGCCTTTCCTCGTCTCCGTCGTCCTGCGAAATGGAGCTTACAAATTTCGAGGCTAGGACAGAAAACTGGTTCCACAAACGTGGAATGCAACCCACCTCCAGCGCTACTTCCAGTAGCGGACACAGGTATGTAACTGCATTATTATTTGCATTCGCATGCTTGTTTTCAATCTACGAAAAATAAGTGTTTACTTAGCATCCCTCCTATATGCGTGTGCATGTGTTTTCTTTGCAGGTTACCCGACCTAGATTGCCCCCGAGTCGGGAAGGTCTTCACCCTTTTGTCAAACCCTGGTCATCCAGGCGGCAAAAAGCGGTCGAACTTGAACCTCGGTCATCCGAGCGGCCCGATAGCGGTCGTATTTAAACCCTGGTCATCCAGGTGGCCCATGAGTGGTCTAAACCCTGGTCATCCAGGTGGCCCAGGAGCGGTCGTACTAAACCTTGGTCATCCAAGTGGCCCGATAGCGATCAAAACCTTAGGGGGCTTACGTAGCACACGCAACGACCTCCTCTACGAGGAGGTAGCGTGATCAGTCAGCGGCGGTCGAAGGGAGAAGCGTTTCTTCTCCAACAACAGCTGCCCAAATTATCACTTTTACAGCGCCACCGGGTTGGTTTCACACAACCACCTGCCCAGCTTAAGGACTTAACTCCTTAGGCAGCCCAATAACGGTCACCGGCCAACCATGTTAGCCGCCAAATGCAACAAAGCATACAAACAAAAAAAGCAGTAAAGATCGATGGACACCAACTGGAGAAAATTCTCTTTTCTATTGCTTTAACTGTATTACACAATTACATAAGTACAAAAACAAAAAGAAAAGACTATGGCCGTCTCTAGCTGTCATGGGGGCTCCCTCACTTGGTCATCTTTGTGTTGTGCCGCTCTGTTGGACTGGTTGATGAGTTCAGCTGGAAAATTGGGATCAATCAACCGCGCAATGCGCCGTCCAACGTTGATCCCCTCTAACAGCCGCGCATGCAACATGCCCTCAATCTCGTGGGGACGGACCCGGAGGGTTAGATCATTCTCTAAGGCTGCAACTCGGTCGGCAAGCCGTTTCTTGCTAGCTTTGTTTCGATCATCCTCCTCTTTCAAGCGAGCAACCTCAGCTCTCAAGTTAGTGATCTCCGTTTCCATCCCCGCCATGACAGCCTCGAGAGCAGTCGTCTCCTCACGGTGCTCCCCTCCTGAAGCAGCCAGCTTAGCATCCAGCCAGGCGATCTCTGCCTCCCTGTCCACGATCGTCTGGTCGCGTTGTACCAACTCCCGGGAAAAGGCAGAGATCAGCCTCCTTGACTGCACAAGACAAAAACAAAGTGTAAGTTATAAATACAAGAAAGAAAGAAGTGCAAGGAGGCCATTACAAGAACCATACCTCACAGAGTCTCCTCGTGGGCCTCTCAGGCCTGGCCTCCAGGCTTGGCCCAGGTGGCGGTCGACCAGGAGCATCCTCTTGAGCCAAACTCGCAGCTGCCTCATCCAGAATGCGCTCCATGAGCTCATCATCCTCACCAATAGCAACTACGGGCTCCTCTCTTGCAGTCTCTGGAGCAGCTGCTGCGGGCTCCTCTCTTACAGCCTCTAGAGTAGCTGTCACAGAATCCCCTCCGGCAGCCTCTGGAGCAATTGTTGAAGAGTCGAGCCCCACTGTTGGCTCCACAACACAAGTCCGCGTGGCCGCCACCGACTCACAAGCTGGCTCCTCAAAAGATTCCATCGATTCGGTACCAGGAACCGCTTGCGGTGCAGGCTGCGCCATGATGACTCCTGAGTCTGCCGGCCAATCCTCGTGGGCCTTTTTCAAGCCCGTGGTGCTGCCAGCCCCGCTACAGATCCCGGCTACCACGTAGTCGATGAAGGAAGGCGACGTCGAAGGTGTCTCCAGCACCTTCTCTGGCAGCGGACCAATGAAACCTTCATCTGTGGGCCGCATATGGATGATGATGCCCTTGGTATCCTCTGGGTTCATCATCCTCACGGGTGGCGTAGGTTTTTTAACTGGGGATGGTGGACCTCAGTTTACCTTCCTCGTTTCCTCTCGAGAAACCAAAAAATTTCGGATAAAATCATCGGGGTTCTCCTTTATTGCCTTCATCAGCCGTGCATAGGCCGCCGTCTCCGTCGTGAACGGCGTCCCAAAATATGTCTCCGGAACCTGGACCCACTCCCTCGCGATGGGCCAGGTCGTTCCCACTCTCACGAAGAAGAACCGGTCCTTCTAGTTCTTTAGCGAATCGTATATGGCTTTATTAATCTTTATTCCGGTGCGGTGGACGAGCGATATCCACTCTTCCGCCTGGTTTATTTTGAACAAAACCCTAACTGTGGACATCCTAAGCTTCTTCCCAAGCTTTCGAAAAAAAATGCACATAGTATAGAGATACCTCATGGCATTGGCGTGAAGCTGGGCGATGGGGACGCGTAGAGCCTTCAGAATAGACTCCAAGTCTTCCGGCAATGGCAGGCGGAGGGCGCTCCTCAGGTGGGCCTTATAAACAGTAATATGCCTCTCCGGTGGAGCATAGGCCCTGTCGTTCTTTCTAGGAACTCTCCACGCAATCTCCTTCGGAATGTTAAACTCGACGCACATAGCTTTAATATCGTTCTCTCTCAAAACGGAGGCAAAGTCTGAGACGGAGGCCATGATTACGCAGAGAGCTAGGGTTTCTGGATGCTTTTGAAAATCGAGAACGGAGAAGACGAAGGTTGGGAAGCGTAAAGGATTTTCTAAGTGTGGAAGGTAAACTTAAGCGCTAAGCACGAAACTCCTCATTAAGGATGCCGTCAATCCTGCCACGTGTCGCCTCCCTACTTGGCCCTGCAAAAGGCGGATCTCTAGCGCATTAATGCCCAGGATCTTTGCCCAACCAAAGGGAGACACGTGTCACTTTCTGCCCTGTAAACCGGCTAATGGCCACGCGTCCATCAGGACTGGCAGAAAATGCTTCCAGAATTGGTCAAGAGGGTCAACAATTCTGATTTTTCAGAATTGACCAAGACGGTCAACAATTCTGGTTCTTCGGAGTTGACCAATTCGGTCAACAATTCTGGTCCTCCAGAATTGACCAAGACAGTCAACAATTTTGGTTCTCCGGAATTGACCCAAATGGTCAACAATTCTGGTTCTCCGAAATTGACCCAAACGGTCAACAATTCAGGTTCTCCAGAATTGACCAAGACGGTCAACAATTCTGGTCAAACTCTCCTTCACACCTTTCATGAAGTTCCACGGGATCCTTAGAGTAATAAGGGGTATCTCATCATGAACATACTAGAGGCCAGACTTTTGGCCACCAACATGGGGGACTAGTGATGGGTATACCAATAATGGGCTGGCCCCAAACGTCAACGGAAGCCCAAAATAAAGGTCAACACTTTAACAGCCCAGTTGGAGAACAAGCCTAAGAGCTAAAAGGCCCAGGACGGTCAACACTGGCGTTGACCGTCCGGGCCACCAACGCGCACACAGACGGTCAACTCAAAACGTTGACCATCTGCACATTGCATGTTGGGCCCAAAAGAGGTTCTTCTACAGTAATAGGTCTGGTCCATTCAAGCCCACGATCCATCAGACGGCCAGCAACGGCTCTCCAGGCATCTCCCACGATCACAGCTGGCACCCAAAATAGATATTGACAAAATTGGCGTCCTTCGCATAAGGAAGGCGCCAAATTTTTCCAAATTCTTGCCAACTAGGGCTCTCCAACGGTAACAAGCACAGAAAGAAGGTGACCGGCTTGGAAAGCTGTTGGCCGCCTCAGAAGGAAATTGCCTCGCTTAGCTTGGCAACTGGCACCTGCTCCAAAAGGCAAGCCAGCCAAGAATCACAGAGGGAATCACTCCTTCCAAAGAAGGAGGATCGTCCTCTCAATTATAAATAAGCCTTTGAATTATCATTCAATGCACGCTTTCTGTAACGCAAAACAAAGGCTCTCGGTGACAAACATTCTCTGCTTTTGAAACTCTATCAATTGCTAACGTTTTCTGCTGCGCAAACAGATACTCTAGCAACCCAAAAAACCTAAGGCATACAAGCGCACCTCTTACGGCCGCTTACTGCCTCCGTACCTTCCAGATTCAAGGACGTATTGTCGTCTCTCTTTCATCTGGAAAACACACACTCTGTCCCTTTCTCTTTCTCGATTTTCAGTTTTAATAACCTTCTTAACTTTCGAAGGCATTTTACTGACTTGAGTGTCGGAGTATTTTCGGTGGGACAACTTCCCGCCGACACGCTGACCTCCTGTTATGTTTAGTGGTGTGTAGGATCCAACTCAGGGAACGGAGCCGAAACCAGGACAAGCGGACCAACTCGAATCTGTTCGAAGTTCGGATCCAGAGACGCATCAGGAATTGATTACGAAAATTAATTTATTGCTTTCTCTGATATGTCTTAACAAAGATTATATATTTAATTATGATATTATATACTTTACTGAATTTTTAACTCACTATATTTCTGTTCTTCACTAACCCCTTTAGATTAGATACTTGAGCACTTGTAGGACAATAAGGTTCTGATCGAGTAGCTGTAATTGAAGAAATTTCAAACTAATATTAGAGAAAAAAGTTAATTATTTTATTTCATTTTGGACAATTTTGTTTTCTATAAACTAAATTATGGTATCATAGCTTGTATGATGTTGTCGGATTGAAATTTTAATATGATTGTTCAGATATTCTGATTTCGTTTGAATTAAACATGACTTCTTACGTAAGATCCAACGTTACAGTTTGATCGGTGTCGAAACCACATGTTGATGTGGCATTCGGGTTATATGTTCAAGTTATAATATTTTGTTTTAGTTGGTCGACGTATCGATGTGAAATTCATGTCTGCAGTTAATTAAGATATTAATTAGATTATTATTAATATCGATAAATGCTAATAACGGGATCAGATTTTAGGACGTGACACCTTTGGTCAGATCTATCAAATTAGATATTCAAGACGAGTATTCTTAAACCCTATTTTTGGCCTATTTCAGTTTCCATTTACTTTTATTTATATTTGATAATCTTATTATACATGCATGTCATTTTACTTGCCTCACTTTGATTATTTGTGCATACATATTATTTTTACTAGATGTTTTAGGATTTTGCATTAATTTTGTTA
>JAODPA010148781.1:1839-15149 GCA_025585075.1 Nepenthes mirabilis
TATTTGTTAAGTATTTGTTTAATTTTTATATAATTATTTAATCTGTTAACATTTTCGATATAAATTGTGAAATTTCTGAACTGAAAGGTGATAATTAAAAATTATGGAAGGAGAGAATTTTTCTTCATTTAGAATAGATAGATACAAATTATGTCATAGGAAAAAACGAACCATCTGCTCTTATTGTATGCAATATTTTGGTAGATGTAACTCTTTATGAACGTTGAGAGCGATTTAATCGCCTTAGTGTGATGTTCATAAAGACTAAAATTTCTGCTGGTATTCGTGATTCTGTCGACCAACATAATAAAGTGTGGGATTTATTGAAGGCTATCGATGAATTGTTTAAAATTTCAGATAAAGCACTTATTAGCACTCTAATAATAAAGTTTTTGTCTTTAAGGCTCATCAGTATTAAGGGTGTGCATAAGCACATTATGTAGATGAGAGATATAGCGACTCAGTTGAAAAATTTGGAGGTAAAAATGCCTAAATTTTTTCTTTTATATTATATTTTAAGTACGCTTCAACCACAATATGGACCTTTTAAAATCTCTTATGACATACATAAAGATAAATGATCGATTAATGAACTTATGACCATGTGTGTTCAAAAGGAGGGAATGCTCATGATGGAACCAAGTGAAAATGTATTTATATTCAAAGAAGGAAAGTTTAAGACCTAAGCCAAAAAGAAGGGAAATGTGGAATATCTCATCAATCAGACATCAAAAAGGAATTCAAGTACTTCTTCTGCAAAAAGAAGGGTCATGTCAAGAAGGATTGTGTCAAATATCAAAATTTGTTTGAGAAGAAAGGTAATTCATTCTCTTTTGTATATTATGATTTTATTATGGTTAATATTTCTCATAATATATGATGGATTGATTCTGATTTTACAATTCATATTTCAAATTCCTTATAAGGTTTACAAAACTTAAGGAAGTTGGTGGGTGCTGAACAAAGTATCGTTTTTGGAAACAAGAAGCATTCACATATGGAGGCCATTGGAACGTGCAGTTTAATTTTGAGTAGTGGCTTTGTTTTGAATTTGGAAAAAACTTTTATATTTCAAATTTTTTCAAAAATTTGATATCAGTTTTAAGACTTATACCTTTTGGATATTTCATTATATTTTCAGACCCATCTTTCAGTTTATATTATAAATCTGATATTGTTGGAAATGATATATTGTTTGATGGTCTTTAGTACTTGAACTTACAAAATAATACCTCTTTTAATACTGTGCATGTTGTTGGTATTACGTGATTTTTTATGGATGAATGTTTCTCTATATTGTGGCATAGGATATTAGGTCATTTCTATTGAAAGAATCAAAAGATTAGTAAATGATGGAATACTTAATATTTCAAATTTTACTGATTTTGAGATTTGTATGGACTGTATTAAAGGAAAGCAGATTAACAAGACTGAAAAAAATGCTAAGAGGAGTTCAGATATATTAGAAATCATGCATACGGATATTTATAATCCTGATATTGACTCATATGGCCCAAAATATTTTCTCACATTTATTGATGATTTCTCACGATATATGTGTATTTACTTGTTTCATAATAAGGACGAAACCTTAGATACTTTTAAATTATTTAAAATAGAAGTAGAGAAATAATGTTGAAAATAAATTAAGATTGTGAGATTTGATAGAGGTGGAGAATATTATGGAAGATATATTGAAGATGGATAAATACTTGGTCCATTTGCAAGGTGTTTTCAAAAATATAGGATTGTTGTCTGATATATTATATCTGATTCTACGAATCAAAATGGTGTAGCAGGAAGAAGAAATCGAACGTTATTAGATATGATGATGAGTATGCTTAGCAACTCCGATCTTTCAAAATTCTTACGGAGTAAAACTCTTAAAACAGTGGTATTTATATTAAATCGAATCTTGACAAAAGTTATTCCAAAAATTCCTTTTGAGTTATGGAAAGTTTGGAAACCAAGTTTACGATATGTGCATGCATAGGGATGCCTATCTGAAGTAAGATTTTATAATCCAAATGAGAAGAAATTGGATCTAAGGACCATCAGTGAATTTTTCATTGGATATGCTGAATGGTCCAAAGAATTTAGATTTTATTGTCTCTCTCACAGCATTAGGATTGTGGAATTGAGAAATGTAAAATTTCTTGACAATGATTTAATGAGTGGGAGAAAGCGATCCAGAAATATTATTTCTGATAATGATTATTTGATTTTTTAACCTTCCACTTTAATTGATAAGTTGGTTGTTATACATAATACCTCTCAAGATCGAATTGGTACTGAACAACCAATCAATATCATTTCACAAAATACTGAGCCTATTCAATTTGGCCATGAAATTCAGGATTTATCTGAGATAGTTATATAACATACTCTTATTGAGAATGATGATACAATATTGAAAATATTTTTTAGAATGAGAAAATCAGGAATTCCTAATGATTTTGTTGTATATCTATCAGAGTCTAATTACAATATTGGAGTTAAAAATGATCTTGAAATGTTTTCAAAAGTGATGAGTTGTAATGAATCACAATTATGGTACAATGTCATGAAGGAGGAGATGAATTCCATGAGTTGCAATGGAGTCTGGAATCTTGTTGAGTTACATAGATGGGCGAAAGTTATAGGGTATAAATGAGTCTTTAAAATAAAAAAAAGATTCATTAGGTAATATCGAAAGATATAAAGTAAGACTCGTTGCTAAAGGATATACTCAAAAAGGGAGAATTGATTACACGAAGATTTTTTTTCTTGTATTTAAAAAGTATTTTTCTTCGCATTAGTTTGGTATTGGTTGTTCATTTTAATATAGAATTATAACAAATGGATATGAAAACAGTATTTCTAAATGGTAATCTAGAAGAAGAGGTTTATATGAAATAGCTGGAAGGATTTTTCTCTAGTGATGGTGAGCAATTGGTATGCAAACTCAAGAAGTCCATATATGGATTGAAACAAGCCTCTCGTCAATGGTATTTAAAATTTGATGATGTTACCTCTTCATTTGGTTTTGAAGAGAATATTTTAGATCAATGTATATACCAGAAGATCAGTGGTAAAGAGAATATTTTTTATGTGGACGATATTTTACTTGCATTCAATGATAAAGATTTGTTGTATGATGTGAGATAATTTCTCTTTGATAAATTTGAAATGAAAGATTTGGGTAATATATTCTATGTTATTGGCATCAAGATATATCATGATAGACTATTATATGTTTTAAACTTGTTTCAAGAGACCTATATCAATAAAGTTTTATGGAGATTTCGGATAAAAGATTGCTCACTAAGTATAACATCCATTGTGAAGGGTGATAAGTCCAATTTGAGCTAATATCCAAAAAATGATTTTGAACGGGAACAGATGAAAAATATTTTTTATACTTTCGTTGTTGTAAGTTTGATGTATATTCAAGTATGTATAAGACCTGATATCGTATTTGCAATTGGAATGTGTGAAGATTTTAGAGTAATCCAGGTATGAAACACTGAAAAGTTATTCAGAAAGTGATGAGTTATCTCCAAGGTATGAAACACTACATGCTTATATATAAACGGATCGACGATTTGGATGTATTGGGGTACTCCGATTCAGACTTTGTTGGATGTGTTGATTTGCGTAAATTAACATTTGGTTACATATTTATGTTTGTTGGTGGAGTTGTATCGTGGCAGAGTGTAAAGTAGACTTTGATTGTTATTTTCACTATGGAAGTTGAGTTCGCTACTTGTTTTGAGGCTACAAAGTATGGTGTATGGGTGAGGAATTTTATGTTTAGGCTTAAAGTGGTCGATTTTATATGAAGGTCATTAAAGTTATATTGTGATAATTCAGTTGTTATTTTCCTGGTTAAAAATAGTAAAAGTAGCAATTGAAATAAATATATTGATATTTAATTTTTAGCCATAAAGGAGCGGATTCAATGAAAAGAAATTGCTATTGAGTATATTAGTACTAAATTGATGATCGCTGATCCTTTGACAAAATGTATGCCACCATTGTGGTTCGAGGATCTTGGAACAACTATGAGAGTAAATTTTATTTTATAATTTTTGTTGTATGGATAATGATATTTAATGAAATTCCTATTTAATTATTGTAATATTTCTCAAGATTTTATGTACACATTGGTTGATTTGAGAATATCATTAATTATTGGACAAAGAATAAATACGAGGTTTATTCATAAAGTAACGTTACCGAATACAGGTACGTCTTAAGAAATGTAATATATTGTAATATATGGAAGATATTATTCATTATTAGAGGACTTATCGCTAAAATTTATTTATTTATTTCTTAAATTTGATAATTGATGGGTTTGGTTATCATATCAAATAAAATATGGACCAAGTGAAAGAATGTAGAAACGCTTCAGCCTCATCCGTCCTCAACGACCGTTTAATTTCTTCACCCGTTCTTGCAATTCATCCAATTAATTGTTGAAGCGTTAGTCGTCCATTTAAATGCTGATGAGTCTTCCAATGTTGTGCCCCATTGTTCTCCTTAGAAGCATTTCGTTCATCCATTCGGTGAAGGCAATTGATGATTTTGCCTTATAAATAACGTAAATTTGTTTTGTTTCTGGCACCAATTCTCTGCAATATACCATCTAGCAGAGGAAAGGAGTGTCCAGAAGCTCAAAATTGTCCAAAATCTAGAACCCGAAAAAAGAATAAGGTAAATGGCGGAAGGTTAGCACGCGATCCTTTATTTCTTTTTCGTGATTGTTTATGCCATATAAAATACTAATAGTTAGTTCATCCTTGATGCTCTTAAGGCTCAACATCGGAGCTTGAAGGTCTGAATATGGCCCTTAGCGAGAGGTTAGGGCTCCAAATACTAGATCATATGACCAACTATTATGGGACACAGATTGTGGTCTGATGTTGCTGTGTTATTATTTTATTCTATCCTTTAAGGATAAAGCCATGGAGCATGTTAAGATTGTGAAATGTAATAAAACAAAATATACTCTAAATTATGTAGAAAAACTCATGATTTTGGCTGGATTATTGGCTTTCTTTTGAAAAAAAAAAAACTAAGCGTTTGTTGAAGTACATTTGCAAATGAAAATACTAGCCTTTTGTAACTCCAGTGCCAGGGATTTAGAATATTTTTTGTGGGTTTTCTGTTACATCTACTAACTATTGTTATATTTATTTTTCTTATTTTCTTCTCTATCCCTTTAAATGAGTGAGACCTAAAAGGTAAACTAAGGTGGATAACCTCACAAGTGGTAGAGGTAGCAATCTTTGACCAAGTACCATATTGGGTCAACCCATCATGTTCGTCCACCCAATTCACTTAATCTAACAATCCTTGTCTTGATGACAGCTTAATTACAAATTTTTTTTGCTACCTTCACTAGTTTGAGTGATATATTTTCAATAGCATGTGCGAGAGAAGAAAATTGGGAATTTAGAGGAATTATAGGACAAATCAATAAGCATTTGCAGTATTATTTATATGTTAATCATTGCATCTTAGGGAATGTGCTTAGGTTGGACAGAACTGTCCAGTTTGAAGCATTTCATTTAGATACTGTTGGGGTCATTCCCGAGTGGAACGTCCGTGGACTCCAGAGAAGGAATGGACGAGGACTCGTTGCGTCTTTGGGACGAGGACTCTTGTTTGGTAATGTTCGAGCACAGTTGACGAGGAGCCTATTGTCGTAGACGTTGACTCTGCCCTCGTGAGCCTGCAATAGTCGTTTCTGCAGACTGCGCTGATTGGATGCCGCAGAGGGATCATGACAGTCCTGCGCCACTTTCCCACCACCCAGCAGACAGAATGGTGGCAGTAGGGTGGCTGTCGTCCTGGCTGGCTATCCAGGTTGTTTGCACAAGTGGTATCAGAGACAAGGTTGTTTGCACGGTGATCTTTGCTTGTTATCAGAAATGGAGTTTGGCAGTAAGATGGTTTGTTTGAACGGTTCAAATTTTGACATCTGGCAGAGCAAAATGTCTGACTTGCTTTTCGTCAAGTCTATGCACGATCCGGTCTTCTCCTTGGAAAAACCGTCGACGAAAACGGACGAGGTCTGGGCGTTGGAGCACAAACAGGTTTGCGGGTTCATCAGGCAGTTTGTGGACGAGAACATGTACAACCATGTTCGTAGGGAGACAAATGCCAAAGCCCTTTGGGAGAAGCTGGAGAAGCTCTTTGCCTCCAAATCTGGTAACAATAAAATTTACCATTTGATGCGGTTGGTCCATATCCGGTACAAGGACGGATGTTTCGTTGCCGACCACTTAAACGAGTTTGAGGGATGCGTGGACCGGCTCAACAGTATGGGCATTAAGTTCGAGGACGAAGTGCTGGGACTTTGGCTCTTAGCTACCCTCCCGGACTCATGGGAAACCATCAGGGTCACGATCGTCAACACAGCTTCGAACAGTATGGTGACACTGGAGATGGTGAAGGGAGCTGTGCTGAACGAGGAAGTACGACGGCTTTCTCACGGTACGTCTACCTCTCAGCAGCCCGAGGTCCTTGTCACGGAATCAAGGGGAAGAAGCCGTGGACGTGGCCCAAAGTCTTAAGACAAAGGGTGGAGTAAGTCACTCTCTCGGTACCAAGATATGGAGTGCTATCATTGTGGCAAGAAGGGCCACATCAAAAAGTTCTGCTACAAATGCAAGCGTGAGAACGCTGGGAAGCAGAAGTGCGAAAAGAAACGATGCGAGGAAGAGTCCTCGGTCTCTGTTGTGACAGGAGAGGATCTCCTCTTAACTTGTGAGTCTGAGGACTTGATGGCCGTGGCAGAACAGTCCTCGGATTGGGTTGTGGACTCTGGCGCTTCAGTCCATGTTACCTCCAGGAGAGAACTGTTCTCTACTTATACTCCTTGTGCCCCAGGAGTACTGAGAATGGGCAACAAGCAGACGTCCGAGTTCATCGGACGTGGAGACATCACGTTGGTGATGAGTACTGGAGCCCAGCGGACTTTAAAGGACGTCTGGCACGTCCCTGACATAAGTCTGAACATCATCTCAGTTGGGCGACTGGATGATGAAGGTTACTGCAGCGTATTCTGTGACGGCAGTATCAAAATGACCAAGGGCTCCATGGTCATTGCCCGAGGAACTAAGGCATTTGGCCTTTATATTTTAAAAGCTTAGGCTGAAGTAGCTGAGGTGAATGCCACGAGGAGTGCGGAGTCCTCGGATCTTTGGCACAAGAGGCTCGGACACATGAGTGAGCGTGGCAACGGTCACTTGGCCCAGAAGGGTCTCATCCCTGAGGTGGATGGAGACATGGCTAGGACGTGTCCTCACTGCATGGCGGGGAAATAAAGAAGAGTCTCCTTCTCCGGAGACGTAACTTCCAAGAAGTCCGAGATCTTGGAGCTTGTACACACGGACGTGTGTGGCCCTCTTCCGGAGAAGTCTTTTGGAGGTGCACAGTACTTTGTGACCTTCATAGACGATTGCTCGAGGAAGCTGTGGGTGTTCCCGCTGAGGACCAAGGACCAGGTCGTGGAAACTTTTCAACAGTTCCACGTCCTTGTTGAGTGGGAAACCGGGAGGAGACTAAAGGCAATAAGGAGCGACAACGGTGGCAAGTACATCGGAGGATTTGATGCCTACTGCAAAGCTCATGGCATTAAACATCAGAAGACTCCACCAAAGACGCCACAGTTGAACGGAGTAGCCGAGAGGATGAACCGCACCCTCATGGAAAGGGTTAGGTGCATGCTGTCTGAGGCGAGGCTGCGAGAATCTTTTTGGGCCGAGACCTTGAGGACGGCCGCCCATGTTATTAACCGTTCGCCCAGTAAGCTTCTGCACGGGGAAGTTCTTGAGCTGATTTGGACCGGGAAAGAACCAGCATACAGTCATCTGCGGACTTTCGGCTGCAAGGCCTTTGTCCATATTCCGAGAGATGAGAGGATGAAATTGGAGCCAAAGACACTACAATGTGTCTTTCTGGGTTATGGTGAGGAAGAATTTGGGTATAGGTTTTATGACCCAAAAACAAAGAAGCTGGTTTGTTCCCGCGACGTGGTCTTCGTTGAGGACGAGACCATAGAGGACATTAAGAAAGATGTGAAGTCTCTTACCAGTACCTCCCGGACGGACACAGTTGAGATTGAAACTGTCCGTCCTGTACCTCTTGTATCCGATGTCCTCGGATCAAGGGTAACTGCCAACCAGGATCAGGCGAGTACAGCGCCTCAGGTTCAGGTTGAAGATGTGGTACCTCAGCAGGGTGAGGTAGCCCAAGTGAGACGGTCGTCCAGAGAGACGTCCGTTCGTCCGCCTTCCAGCCAGTGAATTTGTCCTCCTCACTGATGCTGGAGAACCAGAGGACTTCGAAGAGGCCATGAGCAGTGTTGAGAAGGATAGATGGTTTGAAGCCATGAAGGAAGAAATGACCTCCATTCATGAAAACTATATGTTTTAGCTGGCAGAATTGCCTAAGGGGAAGAAGGCCCTGAAAAATAAATGGGTTTTCCGACTGAAGGCGACCGAGGACACCAGAAAGCCAAGACATAAGGCACGACTTGTGATAAAGGGCTTTGGTCAACGGAAGGGTGTTGATTTTGATGAAATCTTTGCACCGGTGGTGAGAATATCCTCGGTTCGCCTGGTACTCGGACTGGCAGCAGCGTTGGACCTGGAGATAGGGGAGCTGAATGTTCGGACAGCTTTTTTCCATGGAGATATGAAGGAAGAGATCTAGATGGAGCAACCAGATGGCTTTGAAGTTAAAGGGAAGGAAGGACTTATTTGCCGCATGAAGCAGAGCTTGTATGGGTTGAAACAAGCTCCGAGACAGTGGTACCGGAAGTTCGAGTCTGTTATGGTCAAGTAAGGTTACTATAAGACTTCTTCCGACCACTGTGTCTTTGTGCAGAAGTTTTCGGAAAGCGACTTTGTCATCCTTCTCCTTTATGTGGATGACATGTTGGTTGTCGGACAGAACAGTGCTCGGATCAAGGAGCTAAAGGAGCAACTGGGGCAGTTTTTCGCCATGAAAGACCTCGAGCCGGCGAAACAAATTCTGGGCATTAGAATTTCTCGCGACCGAGAGGGCAGGAAGTTTTGGCTGTCCCAGGAAAGCTATATTGAGAAGGTGCTCCAAAGGTTCAATATGGAAGGCTCCAAGGCTGTCAGTACCCATTTGTCCAATCACTTCAAGCTGAGTAAACAGCAGTGTCCGTCCTCGGACATTGAGATGGCGCGCATGAGTAAGATTCCTTACTCCTCAGCCGTTGGTAGCTTGATGTACGTGGCCGTGTGTATGCGGCCGGACATTGCTCATGCGGTTGGCCTTGTGAGCAAATTTCTATCGAACCCTGGGATGGAGCATTGGTCCGCGGTTAAGTAGATTTTCAGATATCTTCGTGGGACCTCCAATGTGGGTTTGATGTTTGAAGGGGAAGAGCCTCTATTGTCATCATACACGGATGCAGACATGGCCGGGGGCGTTGACTCCCGCAAATCAACGTCCGGATACTTGGTGAAGTTTGCAAGAGGGGCGGTCTTCTGGCCGTCCAAGTTGCAGAAATGCATAGCCCTCTCTACAACGGAAGCAGAGTTCATTGCCGTGACCGAGGCCTGCAAGGAAATCCTATTGATGAAGAGGTTCGACCAAGAATTGGGTCTAAGGCAAGAGGCGTACGAGATCCTTTGTGATAGTCAGAGTGCCATTCACTTGTGTAAGAACTCCTCATTCCATTCTCGGTCAAAGCACATTGATGTGCGATACCATTGGGTGAGAGAGGTTTTGGATAATGGGCAACTACCCATTAGAAAGCTCCGATCGGAAGACAATGGCTCGGACATATTAACCAAGATTTTGCCAAAGGGAAAGTTAGAAACTTGTTGTGACATTGCTGGTCTAACTGACTTCATTCCCACTCGGTCGTGAGGGGAAGTTTTGTTGGGGTCACTCCCGAGTGGAACGTCCGCGGACTCCAGAGAAGGAATGGACGAGGACTCTTTGCGTCTTTGGGAGGAGAACTCTTTGCATCTTTGGACGAGGACTCGTGTTTGGTAATGTCCGAGCACAGTAGACGAGGAGCCTATTGTCGTAGACGTTGACTCTGCCCTCGTGGGCCTGCAGTAGTCGTTTCTGCAGATTGCGCTGATTGGACGCCGCAGAGAGAGCAGCTTTCCAGGTGGCAGGACTGTCATCTGACACACAAGCCTGCGGCTGCCATGACAGTCCTGCGGCACTTTCCCGCCATCCTGCCGACAGAATGGTGGTTGTACGGTGGCAGTAGGGTGGCTGTCACCCTGGCTGTCGTCCTGGCTGGCCATCCACGCTGGCATCCTGGACGTGTATATATATATATTCAGCTCTTGTGGTTCTTGATGCAGAGTGCGTCGTAACTTTGTGAAGGCGTGAGCATTGAGAGAGCTGTGTGGGCAAGTTTTGTAGAGAGAGAGGCATACACTTGATTCTTTTTCTTTCGTTTGAAGCTTGAGTAGCTAACGATTGTAATAATCTTTTATAGTGTATTTTCGGTGGTTTTTCCCTTGGTTAAAGGAGGGTACTTCCACGCCAAAAATCTATTTGTGTGTTCTCGCTCTCTGTTGTTTTTCCTTGCCTGTCCGAGAGCTTTTCTCTGTTGCTATCTGAGAACTTCAACCGCTCGGTCACCGTGACTTCCGCGTGTTCAGCGCCAACAAATACATCAAGGATGCTTAAGTTTGCCAATTCTATGTTAAAATCTGTCAAACTTTTTAAAGTAGTTGTCATGTTTGTTATTAATATCGAAATTCATACCCATAAGAACTCTAATGAATAAAATTTTGCTACTTTTGGTTAAATTGGTATATTTTTACTGAGAAGGATGATTCAATAAGGGGGCCTATGTATAAATATTGGATTAATTTGTAGATTTGTTATGTTCACGTGGGACATCTTTTAATCTTGTGTAAGTCAGATTGGATTTATTTGGCCTAAGGATGGATTGGAGATGCTTAAAGGGTATCTCATGGATTAGTTGGGTGGATAATGTTGGGGATTGGCTGGTAAGAGTTAGATCGAGGGGAAAGAACACATCGAAAATAATGATGAACAATAATTACAAAAGGAAAAGGGTAAATAAGACACGTATAATTTACGTGGACATCCTCTTTTGAATAAGAGGAAAAAAATTACGGGACACTTAATTTATAAATTTCACTATAAAAATTTTTGTTATAGAAATCCAGAGAACAAAATACAAAAGGAAAACACGACTTGTTGTATTACACCGTTCTATCCTAGAGTAGCAGCGATATCAAAATATATATACAAACGAGTCTCCTTTCCGGTGGCACTTATTTTGCAAGTTGAACAGTCACTTTGCAAGTTGAAAACCTACTCTGCAAGTCGATCATCTATTTTGGGCTTTGAAAGTGATTTGTTGCACCTGCTCACTCATTTTTCCGTTCATTGACAAATTGTGGTCGGTTTTTAGCATTTTCAATCCCGCCGGCCCTTTTTTGTCCAGCTGGGCTCATTGGCACAGCCAGCCGGTCACATAAGCAGGCCGCACTAGACTGGTTGGCTCATCAGGCCGCCCTCAATCTTCCGCATTTGGCATGCCTATAACTCTTGACTCAGGCACTGATTGCTTCTGCTGTCGCTCGCCGTGCACGTAAAGTGCGCACGAATACAATAATACTCCGTCTTAGTATCGTACCCATGTGAGTTTTCGGCCAAACCTTTGATCGGTCTACCAGTCGGATGTAGGTCCACATGGGAGTAATCCATATCCCAACAGATAAATGGTTTATTTTGTATCTATATACTTAAAGAGTGTTAGTTAATTTTATTAATTGTAATCAAGGATCAACACTACCTTTTACAATGAAAAATCTGCTAAAAATGACAAAACATTGTCAATCCCCATCTAAAATTGAATAAAGCTGTGTTAGAGACATTAGATTAAGGCTATATGCAATTCCTTCTTTGTGAAAATTCTCGGCCTCAATCTCATCTTTAGAATGAAATCTAAGCTTTTGGAAGACTAAGTCTGTTGGAGCTGTTTGATCTTAACCTTGGGCATGATTTGATTTTGTTTCGTATGATATAAATTTGTTTTGTGTCATCGGCCTGCTTAAATAGTCTATCCGAAATTTTAAATAGAGATTATGAAGATGTATTTTGGGTCTATCACTTTATATATATCTTTTTTTCCCTCGGAGTTTATATTTTTGAGAGTTTAAAATTGCAATTTTTGTAACTACCTTTGCTATCCTGCTATTGAAGGAAATGAAAATTTTCCTCTTCTGCATGTGGTTTTGTTTTTCTTCTTTATTCGGAGTTTTTCACGTAAATCTTCTGTTATAATTTTATATTATGTTATATGATTATTTGTTATTTTATTATATTTAATATCCTGAAATTCTAACAGTTTTGATTAGATTTTAATAACAAGGAAATTTTGAAGATGGATTGAGAACTTGAATCCTGTCTGTCAGCAGTGAGGAAGAAGAAAATTCTAGTTTTATACTACTGGCGAGATGTAACAGGATGTCTTAGATAAGGCAACATATAGTGGACACCCTAGCTTTCATAAACTATGTTTTCATATTTCCTAGCAGTTATTTCACCATTCCTTCTTTGCTTAGCCAAATTCTCTATTGAATAATAGTATTGTTTGCATGGACTGTGCATGAGGGGACTTTAGTTTCCGGTGGGTCGGATTCACCGGCATCTCAAAGCAAGGGCCTCTGCCAACGGCCGTGTTGGGGCCACTGCTGCTGTCTACTCTGCCGCAATCCTAGAGTACTTGACAGCAGAAGTGTTGGAGCTAGCCGGGAACGCGAGCAAAGATCTTAAGGTGAAGAGGATCACTCCGAGGCATCTGCAGCTCGCCATTAGAGGAGACGAGGAGCTTGACACCCTCATCAAGGGAACCATTGCTGGCGGCGGTGTCATCCCTCACATCCACAAATCTCTCATTAACAAATCTACCAAGGATTGAGCTCCTATCTCTGGTTGGTAATTAAGCTTACTCTGTTAAATGTAGTACCGAGCAGCTGTTAATTTAGCTAATTCCACATGTTTCTGTGATAGTTTATTCCGCTAGAACTAGTAATCCTGTTTAGACCAAGGCAATTTAGCGTTTGCACTTAGTAGCTAATTTGCATTGTTGTAAAGAATGCATGTTAACTTCTATTGACTCTTCGTATTGTTGTCTTTCATTCGCTTCCTCAAGCACTGATAAAAGTTTACCCAGATTATTAGGCTCTCGTGTCTTTCCAATAATTTTGTAATTTGAAGGAATAAAAATAAAATAACAGATTAAATATTGTTAAAATTTATCATTTATCACTTTTAAAAAT
>JAODPA010148782.1:3324-41810 GCA_025585075.1 Nepenthes mirabilis
CCAAAAAATATGATTTCACTTACCCCTCTCCTCAAAACTTACCACCATTGCCACTATAGCAGCCCAAACCACCACCATACACTCAAAACAATACCAGGGGCCACCACCATGACCACCGCCATCCCTTTCTCTCTCTCTCCTAGAGCTCACATACTCTCTCAATCTCACTCTGAAAACTGCAACCACTGCAGACACCACCATCAACTACCTCCATCGCCGACATCATGATTGTTCCTAGCACACCAGGGGATAAACAAGGCCAAAGGGTGTACAACAGTTTGATTCTTTCACTCACTCTCCTCGAAAGCCACTCGCGTGCTTGCCACAATAGTGGTGGTGCTGTGTGGACTGTCATCACTGTCAACCATAGTTGATGTTATCAGTAGGCAGTGCTTGTGTGGCGGTGATTATTGCTGCTAATGTATTGTTAGTTTCTTTTCTTATTCCTGTTAATGTATTGTTAGTTTCTTTTCTTATTTTTCTATTGCACTTATTTTTATAATTTCCCTCCCTTTTATCCTAGTGCATCCAATCACAAGGGAAGGGGGATCATTCCCAACTATTGTTAGTTTCTTTTTCTATTGTTAGGCAGTGCTTGTGTGGCGGTGATTATTGCTGCTAATGTATTGTTAGTTTCTTTTCTTATTGCTGTTAATGTATTATTAGTTTCTTTTCTTATTTTGCTATTGCACTTATTTTTATAATTTCCCTCCCTTTAACCCTAGTGCATCCAATCACAAGGGAAGGGGGGTCATTCCCAACTATTGCCTGCTTAATATTTCCTAACCTATTGGCCCATTAAACTTCCCCCTTTTGTTACCCTCACATTAAATGAGTCCCTGGAACTATCACATTCCCTTGTCTCATCCACCCATTCTACACCATATGCCTGTAGCATACACCAAGGCACATCACCTTGGGCATGCCAAGTCAGTTCATCCATAAACCATAATAATAATAAATTATGGGCACAATGGTGACAATTTGTGTTAGACAATCTTAGTTGGAAAGGCCTTCTTTTTCCCTACATGTGGCTTCACAAAAATCATCACTTCATTATATATGTCTTTTATACCATGAATGTATGTATGGAAAATCCGTTTTTTAATACCAAAATGATCCAAAAGACTTTTCTAGGTATTGTGTCACTTGCCCTCTCTTAATTAATAAACACCCTATGTAGGTACTTCCATCTTTCCTAAAACTACTCAATCGGATTCCTTAATACTCTATAGTAGACTTGCCTAGAAAAAAATCCAAATTGCATCTATGATACTTCTTTATGTCACCTAAATCTCCTTATGACCACAATTTCCCATAACTTTATAGTTAATTTGACACATTAACTTAAAACCTATATAATTGGCACAACTATGAATGTCCCCTTTATTCTTGCAAATGAGAATTAATATACTCCTTCACCATTCCTCAAGTAACTTGTAGCTTAGAACTTTGTTAAACAATCTAGTCAATCATGTAATAAAAGATCAGAAACATGATTGCCCAGAAACAAAATCAAACCAAGTCTACTACCACTATGTGGGGGTAGTTAACAAAAAAATCACCTTATATTGATGAACAACCAAAACAAAAATGAAACAAAAGACCAGAAACTATCAAATTATATATTCTTCTTTCAATAGATAGCATTATCAAATAAGCCTTTACACTTCCGTTGGTTCTCATGCAAAAAGAGGTAAGAACTTTTAGTAGAACTAGGCTTACAGGTGTTCCCTTCACAACCGTTGATACATGATGAGGCACGGTGACTTCATTGTCCAAAACAGGTGCAATCCGCGAAAGTCCAAAATCAGCAACTTTTGCTGTCATATTGGAATCCAAAAGTATGTTGCTGGCTTTAATATCTCGATGGAATATTGGTGGGTTTGCTTCAGTATGCAGGTAAAGAATTCCCTTAGCTGAACCTAATGCAATTCGTAACCTCATGCCAAAGTTCAGGCTTCCCACAGATTTATCTGCCAAGAAATGAAAAAGAAGAATATGGAAAAGAAAAACTTCATATAGTGTCTCGGCATTGATTTGGTACAAAATTTAGCACAATTCTCAATGGTACTCACATCCATGGTTTAGTGTTCTGTGTGGAACGGTAATAATAATAATAATTCATTAGCTACAAGGAAATGGATGCATGTGTAATTTATTGATTTAAGACTTTTGACCACATCCATGGTTTAGTATTCTGTGTGGAATGGTAATAATAATAATTCATTAGCTACAAGGAAATGGAAGCATGCGTAATTTATTGATTTAAGACTTTTGACCAGAACATAAACATGCGCCGTGTCCGAGTATTGTAAAGCAAATACTTTTAAAATTAAAAGAAAATTCAGTAGGGTGGCTACAAGGTGAACTGTGTAGCATGGATCAAAATGTTAGGCAATAAAAAATAATGATGCAAAAGGTGCAGCATAAATGAGAATGCTAATGCAAATGGACAGTTAAACTGTTAAGAGAGGAAGTAAGAAATGGCTACATAAGAGCCTAGTGCAACCGTAGAAGATAATAGAGAGGGAGGCATTTAAGATGGTTACAGCATATCAAATATATGGCAAACGATGCACAATAAAAAGAGTGAGTGGCATAGTTACAAAAATTGGAAGATAGAAAGAGAATGGATAGACCTAGAAAGGACTGGGATGACCTTAGACCAAGTTCTAGCACCAGAGTCTGACCCGAAGTCAAACTATAATTCCATTGAACACCAAGAATAAAAAAAAAGAGACCAACAAAATTGATAGGAGCAAATCTAATCCAGTTTCCTAATTTTAACCAAAACTCAATTAAGCAAAAGACAATTCTGGATCTTCATTTTCCTAATCATAGATAGACTAATATTGTATCTATTTTTTTCTAACAAAATTCCAGGAAATGAAAATAAAAAAAAGTCTTAAAAAAAATCTCCTTTTCAATAATTTACTAAAATTATCAGGCAATCCCTAAAGAAGTTAGTTTTCAGCAATGCCTCTTCTGCATCATTAGATTGAGGTGGTAAATCAAGATTTGTGTTTGCTTGATGCTTAGAGCACATTAATGAATCAAGTGGAGTGGAGAAAATATTATATTTATATGACCTACCCCAATTAGCAGAAGTTATGGCTTTGCCATTGTTATGTCAAATGGAGCTATTCAATGAAAATTGTCACAGATGATAACATTAATTTGCAGAACTATAGATTGAGGCAAGTAAATAGATGAGATTCAAAACGCAATTATAAAAGCTGATCTAAGAAAACTCAGCAAACCATCTTGCCAGTGAGAGCAAAGGGTAAATAATATCAACACTGACATCTTGGAGGTTCATACCAGAAATCCAGTCTCGTAATGTGCCATTTGGCATGAATTCATAAACAAGCATCTGCACATGTACATAACAAAGTTAATTGATGAAAATAAGAGATTCTTACACTGTGTAACATAACACTAAAATATGCCAGCTAAATCCAGCTTCATACACCAAAATAAAAAATATAGTATAGCGTATTATTTTATAAAGAATAACAATGGAACACGCCACACAATTATAGTTTCATCCACAGAAAAAAAAAAAGATCGCACAAATATAGCCTCTACCAGAACTCATCTGTGCCCAATGCATAGAAAGTGTATGAGGAAATCACACAACCCTGAGGTTCAAGGTTCCATGACACTCTCTAAACCACTGTTTCATTCCAATGATTTTAAACACTTACATTTCAGGCTTGCTCTGCTTTACTTTCAAATAATTCGAAATTATATGATAATAGAAAAACAAGCTTAATAACAATCACCTATCAAAACCTCAGTAGATAACATTTTACTTGGATCTTTTGAAGACCTGGAAATTCATTTTTGCATTGCTGGCAGACATAATGTGGTCAATGAGATAAGTCAGCCAGCTCTAAGCTTGATGCAGCTAAGAGATGGCTCACAAACATCTCAGTTTTACAATAAGTAAACTGACAACAAACAAAAGGAAGTTAAATCTGGGTAACAGACTAATAAAAAAATGGGAATATTGACGGGCACTATAACAATCTTCAAGGAAACACCACTATAAACAAAAGATTACTAGCCCAAGCAGAGACCATCTATAACAAAAAATGGTTTGCATGATGGCTACATTATGTGGACCTGGATGGTGTATCATACATACATACATACATGCATGCTTGTATGTATAACGCTTATACTCAGCTATCCTCAAGATTTTTCCTAGCCTTTTCTGAGAGTTCAAAGAGTATGCATGTTTCATTCCACCCACAAGAAAAAACAGAGAAGAAAACAGAGAGGAGTCTAGGTATGGAGACTTAGATTGTACTCAAAGGACAAAGGAAAAGAAGAACAAAAGATAAGCATCATCCTTCAACTGACTTATACCACAGGCATTCCTCAAATAACATCATTGGAATTTGAAATGGCTGCAAATCAGATCCAGAGTCTGTGCCCAGATTAGATAAATCATTCAAAAATGAAAGATTAAAAATCCAATATCCTCAGAGGATTTGGGAACATGACGATCTTGTGATTATACTCTACACCCTCCACCTCTTGATATTGATCCCCCAGATAAACCATATTCATGGACAACTATAGGATCTTTCCTTTGAATAACCTATCACCGGACATCAATCTACATTTGCAGCTCTACTTCTCATTATTGTTTCAAAATATGGATTTTCTGGGTATCGAAGCATTTATGGGACATTGGAATATATCGAGGAAAATGATTGGACAACAAAAATTCTAAAAGCAAATTGTATAAAGGGATAAAGGGCATGTGGAACAGAAGCAACCAAAATAAGGTCAAGACTAAGGAAAGATTTAGCCAATAACTGACTCTTCAGTCAGCAGCTAGCATCCACTAATTGCACTCACAGGATCTTTCAGTAGATGGATATGTTCTAACTCCTAATATCAGGTGGCAATTGTGAGGTTTCGGATCCCTTCCCCCCTTTTGACTTTTCTACATCATATTAAGGGCTCTGGCTTGACTAAGAAGCTGGACTATTGACAAGTTCCGGATAATTGTAGAACCAGCAATACATTATTTTATAAAGCCAGTAACCCCTGATATGCTTCTGGTAGCATGAAGTGAAGATGGATATTATTCAAAAGTCAGCCCTTTTCTATTTCAATTGTGGTCCAAAACAGCTGGTCTCATAATTTATAATTTCCACAACACAAATTCAAAATGAGTCAACAAGGGGGTCCTATGACAGGTATGGGGTTCAGCAAAAGTATGCAAATACTATCAAATGCTACTCGGCCATAAAATCATTGTCAATCAAGAAAGAGATAAATAAAGAATAAATTTACAAGATAAGCATTACTAGCACAACCTTAAATGCATCTAGTACTTGTCAACCACATCACATCCAAACTAAAAAGAGAGTTAAAAATTTAAGCAGATTTCCTCATCCTCATATGTTAACATAAATACTTTCCACTTACAGGTGTCCTTTAATTCTTTGCAAGGTAGAATAGCCTTTACTAAAAATAAGCTCTGAATGTCCTAAGTTTCATTGGTGCTTGATTAAGAAACGGCACACATACATTGGCTTTATACTTCTGCAGGAAGAAATAATAGAATGGGAAACATGTCTTCTTTCTCTAATCTAGAACCTTTTTTCGCTACTGGTTCTCTTAAAGGGGAAAAGAAGACAACTTCATTGAATAAGGGCATTAATTTTGTTAACTGAGTAGCAATTAGCAATTATTATCTTTAGAAATTTGCTAAAGGTTGCAATTCATATCACAACTCGTCAATGAAAATTTTCCAAGCAATTGATATTTGGCAACATAAACATTAGGAAACTACCAGAATTTACCTGTTCTCCTGCTTCGCCACAAAATCCAACCAGTGAAACCAAGTTTCGGTGATGTAACCTTGACAAGAGTTGAATTTCTGTCAAAAACTCCCTACTGCCCTGCAATGATCCTTCTTCTGGCCGCTTAACAGCCACAACAGTGTTGTCAAATAAAACGCCTCTGTAAACCTTTCCATATCCCCCTCGTCCAACTTGAGTTGAGTTAACAAAATAGTCGGTGGCTTGTGCCAATTCTTTAAATGTGAATTCTTTCACACCATCAATTTTTATAGATATTTTTGATGCTGCAACATATCACATTTACTTCAGTAATAATCAACTTTGCATAGAGAATAACAATATCAATCAGTTGACTTAAAGAACCTACATAGATTTTTCTTTGACAACATACGCTGGTATTTATCACTTCTTCTCATAGCCAGTACTGTGATAATTGCAGAAGCAGTTAGAGAACCAACAAAGACACATACTATAATGGCTGCCAAAACACCCTTGCTTATGCCTCTCTTGGCAGTCCTTGCATTCACTATAAAGAAGAAATTAAGGCTTCAGTTTGAAGAGAAATAGAGGAACCTTGTGTCCTTTAAGGAAAACATACAATTTAAAAGGAAATAAATATAAATTAGTACATAGCATATTTATAAAACTAACACCATTTAATTGTATTGGTGTTGGAATAAAACAAAGATGCCACTTGATAGAAAATTGATCTGATATTATAGACTTATAATTTAGAAAATAAAAATTTGACCAATCAATGCATAAGTGACCGGCACTTAATATAATTGGCCTACTTATTTTTCTTAGCACTTATTCTCTCTCTACATCACATCACAAAATTAATTTGTTTGAGCTATTTTATTGCCATATTAATTTTGTTAAAAGCCAAGAGGGTAGCTCATTGCCAGGCTTCCCCTGAATCCATTTTTTTCTTTCTTGTTCCAAAAGAATGGTTTGAAATTTCTTAGATTCATCAATCCAAATAAAAACAAATTTAAAGGTCAAAGATAATGAACTCATAGAATTTGCTTCTCATTCACTAAGGCCTGCTTACACCAACATAGTGGTGGAAAGGAAATAACGTGGCCATATCTTCTCCTGCCACTCAAAGAAGTCTTCATAAGCCAATAAATTGAGCTACTGGATAACCAGTAGGCCAATGCATACCAGTGTCCATTGTTTAGAAACAGCCAAAAACATAGCCCTAAGTCCCATGATATGAGGTCAGTTGATAAAAATCCCCTTCCACCCATCAACATGGTTTAGGGGAATATCCTCCGAAAAAATATAAGCAAATTTAAAACTTTCCTTATTGCCTCACCCAATTTTTTCTACACCTATGCTCCTTTCTTATCACTCAACCACAATCAAATCACCTCTATTGATCTGTATATCATTGGGCCTACATTTTTTGTATTAGATGCCCCTTCTCCGTCATTTCTTTGGGTGCTACTCCTAAATTGCTACAAGCATATTTATTACTCGTTTTACTTTTGGAGTTACACCACTTGTCCATCTTTATATCCTCAATTCTACATACATAACGTTTTATATGTAGGTTCTTAATTGCCAACATTCCAAGTGTTGTTTCGATGATCAACCTAAGAAGGGTTCAATTAAGTTCTTACTAATTTTTTTAAAAAATTGGTTTATTTAAATATTGGATATGCAAAGTTAAATAAAATATAATAAATAAATAAATAAATAGTAGAGAAAAGCGATTTGATACCGTATTTATATTGGTTCAGTGGCACTTACATCCAATTCCCAAGCCACGATTAAGATTTTAAATCTACCAAACTGATCTCTTTTCTTAAGTAAAAATCAAACCTTATAATATAATCAACACACATATCTTGGAGATTTTTTTTACAAGTAATACATTCACTTTTACAAAATTTTCTCTCAAACAATTTTCTCTCAACAAAGATATATAAATTTTGTGCGCTAAAGAGAAGTCCAATATTTCAATGTGCTTTGATTTTTCTAAGTGAAAGCAATTTATCTTCATGTGAGAAAAATTGAGCTTATGTAGAAGATGATAGCAAAGAACCCATGGGTACAAAGAGGAATTTCAACATTAATCATTACACTAAAAATTCTAAAAGTATATGTCCTCTAACTTTAAAAAAAATCTACAATAACTTACTGAAGCATCATCATTATATCTAATTTCATCCTATAAAAAATTAACTACAGATATATTACTATTTGAGAGATAAAATTCAAATACATGACATGCATCAGTCTAATATTTATTATTTTAAAAAAAAATTGTTTACTATTTTAAAAAATCATATCAAATAGTTAACAAGTCTAAAACATAAAATTCATACATTTCCAAAAAGCTTATCCAGTCTACNATCAAAATAATTAAAATAATCTAGAACTATCACTAAGCCAAAGCATGGCTAGTTCAATAGCACTCCAATAAATTTTTCCTTACAATTATAGAGGTGCATTATGATCACATAAAGCTCCTGAAGAATTCGTTTATTTCAAACGATGCACCTTAATGCCCACTACGACAACATCATATTGTCATCAACCTCTTTATTTTCTTTAATTATAAATCTAAGACAATGACATATATTGCATTTAAAAATTTTATGATCATCACTTCTTTAGAATTACTAAAATTGCAGTTAAAGTTATTCGTTTACTCTTGTTCACATTCATCCCTTTAGATTTTAAAGCTCTATGCATACAACATTCCTGGAATACATTTCTTAAGCTCATCTATAGCCTAGGAAAACAAGGATCCACCTTTAAGTTTGGTCATCAAAGTAATGCTAGGATTCAAAGCTAAACTTTATTGTAATTGGGAGATCCTCAACTTCGTCTATGGCTCCAACAATAGGCACTACCCCATCATTTAATTTCTTTTAAATGTTTACTTTGAGTTCACTTCTCTTCTAACACCAATTATGAGAACCACATAGGGTATATATAAGCCATGTCCAAATCAATGCAAACCATGAGAAAATTGTGTTTTACTTCTCTAAATCACCCCACTAACCTTGTCAATGGATATATTGCTTTAATGCAAAATGCCCTAGTATGAAACCAAACAAATGTTGTGACACATAATTTCATCTAATCGTTAATTCTCTTTCGTAATGTTTTCTTATATGACTCATGTGTTCCCTACTACATTACCATGATGATTAGCCTGATTTTGAATACCTCCCCATGTGCGATTTTAACTCATTAGAGTACTATTCATTACATGATTGCTTCATAAAAGCATTTCACGAATCGATTTGATTATATCTCTATTCCTTTCGCTTGAAACAAAGAAACAAGCTAACAAAGTTGTCCATATTTCTTACACATTGCAAAATGTCAACAGGAATGACAATTGAACGTGTTGATTTACCATTTTTTATCCTGGTATAAAAGAATTTATAGAAACTCAAACAGCCATCTAGGAACTCAAAATTTGCCCATGGGGACATGGACACAACATGGACATGGGACATGAAAGAATTCCTTAAATAAAGGCCATGGCATGGAAAGAAGACAATAATAAATAAATATATTACTCTCCTTGGGTACACCCTTACAGTTTAAACTTGGTATTTCAACTAGAGGTCCAGGTTCAAATCTTGTAGGACTAGGGTGGAAGCAGAGATTATGGACAAGGGGAAGGCTACCCCCTATTCTGAAACCCATGGTATACTATTGACCAATTATCTAGACAAACATATATATTATAATTATTTAAACAACTATTCAGTCACATATTTAATAGCATATCACAATTAAGCATATCACAAATTTATTAAAAACCACCTTAACCAAAAGGGTCTAATTTTACTATTTAGTATTATAAGCAAGCATATTTTTTTGTTATATTTCCAATAAAAATCCTCCATTGTTATATTATAAGGAGACAAGCATATGAGATTGAATGCAAATCACAACGTCATAGTAAAGAGTCATGCAACAATATAAAAGTACCATAAATCTATGATTAAGTGTATAACATTGAAAAAATCATAATTTAAATCTATGATCTTTAAATCAGAATAGAACTACCTTATACTAGCATTATGGTTCACATCTACAAATTTAGAAATAAGGTTAAGACTACTAATAAGGCAAAAAATGAAAAAAAGACAATAAAATCTTCCGTTGTTATATCATAAGGAGACAAGCATATGAGATTGAATGCAAATCACCCTGTCATAGTAAAGAGTCATGCAACAATATAAAAGTACTATCAATCTATGATTAAGTGTATGACATGAAAAAAATCATAATTTAAATCTATGATCTTTAAGTTAGAATAGAACTACCTTGTACTAAGGTTCACATCTCAAATTTAGAAATAAAGTTAAGACTACTAATAAGCCAAAATTGAAAAAAATGACAATAAAATCATAATTTAAATTCATAAAAGTTGTTAAATGTCACTCTTAAATGTCAAACACCTAATTTAAATTCGTCCCATAGGTATGTTTGCTTTTAAAGAGAAATATTTAATTTTGGTATATGTTTCCATGAATCAAATGCATTCAAAGTATGTCAGACACATGTTATGGCACCTTCCTATTTCTTTGCCATAGCAAGGTCATATCAGTCTTATTAAAGATGAACGGAGCATCAAAACACAAAGGTGTTCCCGTGGCATAGGTGCAAGACACAAGGTGCAGGCTTGATGAAATTGAGGCCCCTATTTATGAAATGTATATAAAATATCTTTGTAATGATTTTCAAATATTAAAGCTAGTAATGCAATAAGAAACACCAAAAAATATTTATGATATTAATCATAAACTTATAATTCAACTAATAATATAAAAGATGTAATTAATTATCAAAATTCACTAGAAATACACAAGAACAATAAATTCATTGACAAACTTGAAATATTGTCTCAAAGTATGCATAGCAAAGAGTCATATTTATTATCATCAAATAAAAATTCATCTTCTTCTCCATAACTTATATGTTTAAATGGCTTCTTTATCTTTAGATGTCTATTTAAGTTAGAATTTTCATCATTTATAAACTTCAATTGAGTTACGCAAGATGCACATATTATTCCAGGTGTACAGTATTGCTCAATTTAGTGTAATGTGTCTTAGTTATTCCAACAATTTTAGCTACAAGATACTTTGTGCAAAAATTATCCTCAAATAAAAATGTATTATTCTTATAATATTCTCCATCCATTCTTTTAACCAGATGCTCTTTACTGTCATCAATCCTAATTTTACAAAAACTAGTTAGTTTTAAAAGTAACTATCAAATATAATTGTGAGATCTAAATACCAAGATCTATATAACAATATTAAATTAAAGTAAATTGGCAAATTATTAATGTTAAATCACGAGTTTTAGTAAGAAATTGAGTATTGGACTGCTAAAGAGAAAGCATAATGGGCATTTGTTAGGCATAAGAGTCGTACATGAGCATATTTGAGGCCATATTGTGGTGCCTGATGGGCGCTTGTGCATGTTTGTTTCAAAATCGCAATAATTGATACATACTCGTGCACATATTGAATTTAGCCTTCATATTTGATTTGCTCTTGATTGGTATATGTGCATCAATCTACTATATAAGGCAATTCTGCCATCTTTTAGTCCATTTCTTCAAGTTTTCAGAAAGAAGAGAAAAGAAGAAGATGAATGAGATTTTGGAGCTAAGGATTATTTGGATTTAAATCAAGACAAGTGAATTTCAAATCTATTTCTTCAATTCTTACTGAATTTTTTTAAATTCTTCCTAGTGTTTTGCCTAAAATACGAGATTTCATACTTCTTCGTTACATGCAAGAACGCATCCATATACCTCTTAATATTTTGCTTGTATGCATGTTCTTTTTATAAGTTCTCTTAGATTTTAAAGTGCGTTGTCCATATTCATGAAAATATGCTAAATTTTATTAATAAACCTTAAAATTTTTGAATTTTAAAGATGAATGTCTTCTTTCATATCACTATTTTGGCAAAGACTTTGAAGTCATTTTGCATGTCTAAAATTCTTAAAGAACCATTTTAAATCTCTACATCCAAATTTATGAAAAGTCAATTTTGCTTCTATTTTTGGAAAAGATATTCTTTCAATTTTTTTCAAAATTTTATTCAAAATGAACCATCATAAGGAACTGAGAGAAAATAATTGTATTATGAATGACACAATACATTAAGATGGCATCGCATGAAATCCACTCACGGATGCTACATAATAGGAGGCATGGCCTGGTCTATAGGACGTTTTATAGATACTATTCAAAGGTCTAAATAGTAGAGTATAATTTACAGGGTTAGAGTGTAAACCAATATCGAAGGATTATACTTTGTCATGAAGGGTATCTCGGCATTCGGATTATTTACAGAATTGTTTGACATTTGTCCATTTACTCACAACTTTCCTTATATCTATCATATCTATATTTATTGTATCGTCCTTTATTTACTTGTTGAATATTTGGCTCACCTTACATTGTCTCATCTTTTAGATTAACAAGTTTGGTCTTCACGGAAGTTTGCACAAATGGTTTCAGCATGGAGGATTGAGGGATTTCATATTTATTTATATATGTTGTATTTAAGGGTTGTAAGGAAAACAATTTGAGAATTTGGTTATCATTGTGGGCATATATAATCATCACAACATAATCAAGGGCCAGCACATTATTTTAATTTCTGCACCATAGTTGTTGACGGTATGTCATATTATATATGTTTGATGAGTAGATACAACTTTAGAGGTCAAGTTGAAGTGAACCTAACCAATATCCTGGGACGAATTATATTTTTACCTTTATATCTAAAGGGAGTTCACTAATATAGTTTTATGCAATGTCTCACACCTGGTTATGGCTTTACATGTCGCATATTATGGTGTTTGAACCAGGGTCACGAAAATAATGGCTAATTCATAAAGAAATAATTTTATTTTTTCAGATCAATGAGAAACATACCTTAAGCCTCAACAAAAGGTACATGCCTTAGATCTAGGTGCGTGCATTTTAGAATTAGCCTTACCTAGGTATGTTGAGGCACCGGGCTTTTAAGCACTAAGCCTAGGCACACCTATAGCAACATAGGATTTTATCCCTTTTTCGCCATCTTTACTACATAAATTATTGCATAGCTCATCATATGCCCTAAGCTTACCCTCTCTCGCACCTTCTTGGATACTCCTTTTGCCTGCTTAATTTTCGTTCATTCTACACTTATTCCACGTCTTGACATACCCTTCCTCATTCTCACAAATGTGTAACAGTGAGCAACACAATTTATTTCTACATGCAACTAGATAGTATCAAGCTTTATTCCACTAATAAGCTTTATAACATGCACCTGATTTAGAACTATCAATTGCACTATATCTTCTTAATTAGGATATATCATGTTTCCCGCCAAAACCATTAAAACGTCATTCACTTAGCTAGGGGGATAAACAAATACCAGCATGCTTACTAAGACTGTAAGCAGAAGTTTAATAGCTTTTCTCTATTCTTTACTATCAATTTTTGTATAAACAGCATACATATAAAAAATTAAATCAAGGTTTTCAAGCTAATGATTAGCAATTCTCAAAAATGGTTTATTTTTTTCCTAGAAATTAATGCAGGTTCAAGTACATACCAGATGCATAAGGCCCCAGAAGAGTGAAATTGAGTAGTTCATATGGCCCAAAGAAGTCATTAGTAGGAAAATTCCACGACGTGAATATACCTCTAATTCGCTGAACCTCACTATCATTGAACTGATTACCATCACTAATTATTGGAAATAGCTTCAAATACATCCTTAGACGAGGTCCTTCTTCCCAGGCATATGAATCAATTACAAGATCGTATGCATCTAGATCAACATAAGTTGTGACATAAACCACAAAATCATATATGTAAGGAGGGAAATAAGAAAAGCTAGGACTCTTCAGCCTATATCCAATTCTGATAGGAGCTGCACAAAAGCATGATTCTGGAGCTGCTGGAACATATTCATAATAATCATCAAGCGGACATGAATAATTAGGGCATCCCATAGTAGAATTTATCAATTTATCAGAAGTCCCATTTCCTCCAGCATCAGATTCACAGAAATGCTGTATGTTCAGTATATTTGTGTTGTTGCACACGGGATTGCCTTTAAGCCTGAGGAAAAAGGTTAAAAAAAATAATCAGAATCTGAATGTGGACACCTTTTTTAACTGCTCAATATCCCAGAATTTAATTGATTTATTTATTCCTTTTCTACACGCGGAAGAAGAAAACTTACATTTAGAGGACCAACCCTCCTAAAAGGCAAAAAAGAGAAAGGGACCAAGGATATAATACCATTTGCAAGAAAACATATCACAACCATAATTACTTCTACTTCTGTTTTATTATAAATAATCTAGTACGTGGCTCAATTATGAAAGGAACAGAATCAGACATGGTGGCCAAAAATTACAGCATAGGAACATTCAATCCTAAAGCTTCACAAACATAATTAATACTGCTCACTAAGGTTGTTTCTATAACACAAGTGCCATGAGTGTCATGACTGCAAAAATGGCATTTCATGCAAAGAAGTTAACAAGGGAATAAAGTCTTCATAGTGGAAGTGTAATTAAAACCAACGCAGAGTCACAGTAATGGAACTCCCATAATCTGGGGTAAGCCAAATGTATTACTTGTACGAGACTCTATTTATAAACTTGAATAATATTTGAAACATTAAAAGCTTTCCCATGCTTTCAATGTTCAGATAAAACATTCTCTCCGCCACAGGAATCTCCAACTGCATATCAAAAATATTTCCTAGATGTATACATTGGCCAAGTAAGCCTGTGATACATTTCAAAATCATCTTACATAAAATACCTCATATTCCAAGCTAAGGCAAGAATTTCTTGCATCTTCTTGGAGTAAAAACTTTTTCACTTGAACAAATTTACATATCTTAACTGAGATTTTAATACTATCGATTTTCAATGATAATTATGAATGTGGCATCTCCGACAAAAACTGCTGTGCAATTTATCTTCTGAATTTTCTTATTTTGTCCCAATAACATTCTGAAAAAACAAGTGCAACCAAATCTTCTTTTCAAGAAATTCATGAAACACACACACACACACATACATATATTGAACATTTAAATATCAAATGATTCACACCATGAGTGAAATTTATCAGAAATTATGACTTAAAGAACATCATTTGATAGAAAGTATAATTCAAAGAGCTAAAGCTAGTTCCATGAAAATTATTTAACACTACAAATAAGTAAACTTTTTCAATATTTTACTTTTTTTGGGAGAGGGAGAGGGCATTAAACATGAAACCATGCGGAAAAAATATATAGAGAGAAGTATATGATTAACTCAGACTTGATGCTATTCAATGAAAATTTCTGATGCTTACTATAAAAGAGTCCTGCAGAAGGAAGCAAGGATAATACCAACTTCACAAAGTTATTCCAGGAAAAACTTTTCCAATATTGAATGAAATTATTAGCTAAAAGGTCATAATCAACCACAAGTTAAAAGTTCTCTTATCAACTGCAAGTTCCTCAACTTCTGGAACAAGTACCTCCATTTTTCCAGGAAAAAGTTCAAACATTCTAAAATAACTACAAGAGATATAGGAAATCAAAGAGATCATTGTCTTGGCAGGTCAATTTCAACTCCAAATCAAAGGTAAGCCTACATGCACTCCTTGCTTTTGGTGGTTTGAGCATGCATACATGTGTCCGTATGCAAGCATGTGTGTGTGTGCATGCGTATGCATGTGTGTCTTTGTGTGTGTGCGTGAGTGTGCTCACGCGTGCACGTTTGTGTCTTTGTGTGTGTGTGTGTGTGTGAAATGAGATAAGGCCCTCACATCCATTGTTGAAAATGCGTCATCAACAGCATTAAATTCACCACATTGACGATCGATTTCCTTTTATTTTTCAATAGTGTTACTTTTGAAGAAGATTATGGTGAGACAACAGAACGGCATCAAAACCTCATATATGATGGATCAAATATCATCAGTTATCAAATTGGTAGGGACTGAGGACTTTTTCACTTGCCTGTACCTATATAGAGAATAACTTCATACCTTAAGGTGACATTTTCTGAAGGATTGAGATTTCCAGAAATGTTGGTGAACAAATTATTTCGCAGATCACTGCAGTAGCAAACCCCAAAGAATGTAAAATCAGCAAGATTTTTTGTTTAGTTAATTGAAGCTTATCTACATTTTTCATGCCAAAGCAAATTCTATTGTTTTTTTAATCCTCAGATGCCATGCGATTCAAGCTTATGCTTCAGATCATACATTGTGAGACCAGCAGTACTGTTGCTAGACTGGTTGCTCCAAATGCTAGCAGGGATGGAACCATCAAAAGAATTATTCTCCAGTGACCTGCAATTAACAACCCTTTCTTTTAGCATCGCACAGAATCTGCCCCACAATCACGAATACCATAAATCTACACAATAAAATTTTGTATTTTATTTATCAGTTGAGTATAAAACTATCATTTATCACTGCAGCCAATATTTCTATGGAAGAAAGCATACAAAATAAGTACCCAGATACTCACAATTGTTGCAGCAAAGGAAGATCAGAAAATTTTCCAGAAATTGATCCATTGAGATGGTTATGAGACAAGACACTACAAAGAATGAAACAGAAAATAATTAAATTTTTAACTTGAAAAGACATGGCACAGTGTGTGGATGCACTGATCAATTGCAGCTCTGCAGCTCAATTTAGCATTGGGTATGTACATACATAGTGGTTATATTATCTGAAAGTTTATTTGATGGTATGGGTCCTGTAAGTTGATTCCAACTGAGATCTCTGCATTACGGACAAAGCAAACGGATAGCAAGGTCATTATAAATCATGGAGAGGGAATAAATTCATTATACGTCACAGAGAAGAAATAAATTCACCATGGTGGACTGTTGCATGTTTTAACTCAAAAGACCTAACAGAATATGAATGGAGATAAAGCTTACATAAAACAAAGGTGTGGGATCTGGCTAAGATCAGGCATGGGTCCAACCAAGCTGCAGTTTCTAAGACTTCTGTTCAGTCAGAAAGGAAATATAGCATGAGCCATCTTATAAAACGTCACCTTGTGTGTGATCAATTTAAGTAAGCATTTCAGGCTAAGCATCCAGCAAAAAATGACGTACTACACCCCAACTTCAAACCCATTGATGCAGCCTAAGTCCACAAGGACATGTCCTATTTTTGTGAAAGTCCACATACTCTCCCTTTGAAAACTATAAGAGCTTTACAAAAATCATCAATAAAAAAAATATATTGCTGAGATTTCAGTTATGTACTACCCTGTTTCTCTACAGACACTTTACTAGAAGAATCAATATGTACTTGGATGATATGATTTCTGGTTTATTAACCCATAGTAAGTTTACCTACTTAGTGCATAAATTGTTTATCTTTGTAATGCACAGGAGAATGATGCCCTTCAAATTATCTAACGACGCTCTCAATGTGTTGTGGCTCGCATCAAGCTATGAACAAGCACTGACACTAGGTAAATTGTGTGGCAAGAGTATCTTGACAAGCACTAGGAGGCATGCTTGAGGTGGGGGGTGTGACTTTGACTCGGCGGTAGCATGGGTGACAATTTCATGGGCTGAAAACATGGTGTTGGTGGTTTTTAGCTTCATGCAAAGACACTCGGTGCCCACACCAATGCTGAGTGAATGAGCTCGCTTGGGTCAATGAAATATTTTCCTAAACACGGAGACAACTTTAGTGAATCCTGGGTTAGAACATGGAACTTTAACAAAGATCCAAACGCTTGATCAGTTCATAGAGATATTCCATGTAATAGTTGGGATGTTTGAATGTCTACTCCTAAAATTCCATAAAATCCTAAAATCCTTTATAGGGGAACCATGGTGTTTCAATGTCTCTCCCAACCTCGGTGTTGACATAATCTATCAAGCACTAGAAATCACATAAATGAGTTAAGTAGTGATTGGGGGCAGGCTCAAGGCATGTCACAAGAACAAGCTAGAGTCTCCATAAGACTGTGAGCTGAGTGAAGACTTTGAGCCAAAGGGCTCAATGGTCCAGATAGTGATTTGACTCTATGTTTAGACCTTCATATGGATTCGGTATCAACTACTGTATGCAATACCCCAAGGTAACTCCTAGGGCGGGAGGCATGTGGGATGCCTAAAGAAGGTGAACGCATATGATGCTATAAACACGAAAAGCAACAACACGTGCTAGGTGGGATTAAGATCAAGTTTGTTGGGTATGTGACTTGTCGAGACACAAGGATTGGTATGTATTATCATGCTCAAATGATCAAGATGCCTTACAAAATGAGAAGCCTCCACGAGTGTTAGGAGCATTGTTGGACAAAGGGCTAAAGGGCCAAAATGTCAACAAAAGTGTGTCTAGGACACATGTGGCATGCACTAGTGGACTTTTGAGTCCCCTATGGCAGAATGGAACAAGAGTGCTTGTTGTGTCGAAGTGCTAGATAAGAACACACTGTGTACAAGCATGTGTAAGGCAAGAAAAATTATCAATGGAATGGGCGTTGGATAAATGGTAAAGTGGACGTGGGAAGCAATCAATACATAGTAAGTTGCTTGACTAAGAAGTGTGAAAACCTCAATGGATAACAACACAGATTGTTGACAAGATTTGACTAGTGAAACTCGTGTTAAATAACATCAGAGATAAGAATTTTAGATCCTCATGATAACAAAGTGAGGCCTTGACTTGGGGAAGCCTTGGTGCTGCACAGTCAATTTCCGTTCCATATCAATTAGACCGTGACATAATGCATGAAAAGGGACAATATGTGAGATAGCCAATCCATGTATCATAACATGAAGCATTGTTGAACCATTTTAAGTAAATTCAAAACACGAAAGAAATCATCTAAAATTTATAGTGGAAAAGATCGAATTACAAATACTAACAACAGAAGCAAACTAGATGCAAGTAATCAAATTTAGCAGGATTCCCCCCCACTCTCAAAAGAGTAACTGCAATTCTGATTGGACGTTTCTCATTGTAGTACACCTGCTTCCAATTCATAGGGTATGCAATCTAGTTTGCTGAAACTAGTGATCTGATTCTTCACAAAGAAAAGGAAAGAAAGGCAAAATTAGTATGTACAAAATTCCAAATTGCACGTCTCCAAGCAAGAAATTTGAACTAAGCACCATAAAAATCAAGTAGTTCATTGTTAGTAGGATCATATATCACCTTTGAAAAATAAAGAGGGCATAAGAGTAAAATTGAGAAGATAAAAAACGAAAAGTGGTTATCGACAGCACGAGAGAAAGATACATCACAAAGAGAAATGGCATGATGGAATGAAAAACTAATGTTTATTCGAGAAGATTGAGAGACATTATTATATTTGCCAAAAAACAATTAGGTATTTAATAAATATACCAAAAACAAATTAAATTTCAAATTTCTTCTGTTTAAATAATACAAGAAAAGTTTTCACCCTTAGCCCTTAGGCAATGTAATTATTAAAGCTAATGTAATACACCTTAGGTATTTACCAAGCGAACCAAATAGTAATTACCTTGTACTTTGATCTAAAAGAGTGAATCACTAAGCCAACCCCAGTAACATACATCAAACCAAGTAGCATATCTCATTTCAAAACCGATATCAAAAACTAGAGCTTACCACATTCTTTGTAACTATGGGTATGAACATAATTTAAGCTTTATTACCAGCACAAAACAAAATGTCAAGTCCATGCATGTAACAACAAGAAACATTTGGTGCAATTCAAATCTATATCAATTTTTCACAAGACTAGGATAATCCTGTCAAATATGAGAAGCTCTTTCTCTAAATCCATGGATTGAAATAATTAACACATACAATTTTGCTAATCTCGAAAGGTTTCCATATGATTCTGGAATTTCAGCACCAACAAACTGATTATTATCCATTTGCCTGCAAAATTTCACCCAACGGCAACTTTAGATTAGTATTTCCAGTTGATGCCAGCTACCACATAGGCTGCATTATAGATACGGTCTTCAAAATATGTTAATAAATTCAGATACTTTAACAAATTACAGGTACTAAATTTATAAGAAACAATCAAACAAAATAGACATCAAAAGTAACAAAGTAACATGAGGCAAGCCACATGTAAGCATGAGAATTTCGACAAGTCTCCTTGTTATATTTGCTAAATATTTATACAATAATGAAATTTTGGCTTCAGACATTATCCCGTCTCTTGCATGACTAATTTTCTCCGAAAAAAGTCAGTCGCAATCGTTGGTCAACAATCCCAATTTCTTATTTTCCTTTGGGGTAAATAAATTTCATTTCTATGTTAAATGCAAACCAAAATTAACAATAGGCTTAATGGTTAGAATGCTATGTATTTATGTGTAAGGCTTTATTAGTCAATGTAATACGTAAGTTTGTAAAAGAGTATATATTATTATAGTATATTGTAGATATGTTTATAAATACAATTGTATACACCAAAACCCTAATTGTGTGGTGGTTTCTCCAATTGAGTCTCCAATCTCTCTCTTGTCTTCTTTTTCTCTTCCCTTCTTCTCTAAATAGTGCCAGAACCACTAGGGTTTTTCATTGGGCTCCTGCAGCAAAACTACAACTCTGGTTATATGACTCTCTCTATAACTGCTGGAATTCTGGTGCAACTGTAGCTTTTTTTGGCGTAGTTGTAGCTGCTATTTTATTCTATTAGTACTTTTTTTCATCTATCCTAGTTTTTCTTGCCTCTGGAGACTATGGATTCTGATTTATTTGCTTTTGTTTTGGTGTGTTGCAGCTGGCTCTTTTGGTTCTGTTGTTGCAGCTTGATCTCCACGCTTCCTTTTTCCATATCTACTGTGACCTTTTCTGTTGGCAAGGCTGTTTTCAGTTTTCTGGTACTTATTTGGAGACTAGTACATGCATGTTCATTGTTTGCTCCAAAGGCGCATTAATCCTAATTTACTTCTAATTTTGTCTGTTCCAAGGGAACTAGATGCTTTGCATTGGCTGGTCTTCTCCAGCAAAATTTACTTGGTTTCCAGCATGGATGGTTCCTTTCTTTGTCTATCAATTTAGAGTTGTAATTTTCGTCCATTATTCATGGCTACTACAAGTAGTGGTGGGAGAGATAAGGGCCTTCATTGTGTTAGAGTTAGTTATACACGAAATAAGTATTGAAAGTTATGTGGGAAGCTACTAATTAATCTGTAACTATAGCATCTAGGACTGGCACTGGTCTTATGCATAGTCTTGTGAAGCTATTTATGCCATAAGTGTTGCATTCAGTTGATGCATGGATCATGCACCTCGGTTTCTTTGCTCATCATGGAAGATTCAGTTGCCATGATTGCATCATGGAAGATTGCAAATCAATTATGGCTGTCATGGGAAATTGAGGAGCATTCAAATGGCTTTGAAAACAAGAGGAAGCTCATAGCATCTGTTGATTATGTGATGAACATAATTATCCCACATTGGAAACTCACAATTGTAATAACTATGCAGATCAAATCTTGTAATTTATAAATAGAAGTGCAGGGATTGAGTGCTTTCACATTGGCCGAGTGTAGGGAGTTCACGATAGCAAAACAGCTGTATTTTTGGGTTCTTCACAAAACAACCGAGTATTAGCATGGTGATGAGAGTTCGATCAAGTTCCTTTCACACCTTTGGAAGTTGGATTCGGAGTTTCCATCACTTGTACTCTTTTGATCATGATGAAAACCACATCATCTTGTTGCAAGTGGAGATAACACTTATCCTGAGAGTAAACCACGTAACTTTATTATTTTGTATGTGTGAATTCTTGTCTTAATGTCATTGTTGTTCATGACAAATTGGTATCAGAGTGGATTCAATCAAAATGGTGTTAAGAGTTTCAAACGCCAAGTTTGAGTTGGAGAAGTTCGATGGCAAAAATAATTTGAAGTTGTGGCAAATCAAGGTAAATAATTTTCTAGTTCAACAAGAATTCCATAAAGTACTAAAAGGTAGATCAGCTAATACCTCCACCTAAGATAAAGATTGGGAAAACTTGGACCTCCGTGCCGCAGGCATTATTCAGCTATGTCTAGCCAATGATGTTCTTTACAACATTGCCACATAGAAGTCGGCCGAGGCTCTATGGATCAAGTTAGAGAATCTTTACATGACAAAATCTCTCACAAACCAACTCTATTTGAAGCGGCAATTCTAGACACTTAAATGAAGGAATATACACTAATCCATGAACATTTAAAAAACTATAAGAAGTTCTTTGGCCAATTGTTAAGTATTGATGTCAAGATCGATGAAGAAGATAAAGCTTTAATGCTTTAACGTTTACTTCCCACTTCTTATCATTATTTGGTGACTGCACTAACCTATGACACGGAGAGCATAGTTTTGAATGATATGATTACAGCACTGTTATCAGAAGAAATTACAAGAAACCCGATTTCAAAAAATCGGCCTTCAAGTCAAACAGCAAGAAGCCAAACTAATTGTGAGGCTGAAAATCAGAACCAGTTGAGACCAAGTCAAGAAACAATAAGTTCATCAAATGCAATCACTGCAAGAAGCACAAACATATTAAGAAAGAGTGTTAGAAGCTTAAGGCAAAGAAGAGCAAATAATCCAAACCCAAGACAGCCAATGTGCCCAAGCGCACCGGGAGAACTAAGAAGGTATTGTCATGTTTGCATCTTCGAGTAATTTGTGAGTTTTTGGATTCTTGATTTCAAGTGTTGTTTTCACATATGCCCAAATAAGAATGTGTTCTCTTCATACAAGCCTTTTAATGGTGATACGGTTCTTATAGTCAATAATGTTGCATGTGAAACGATCAGAATTGGAGACATCAAGATCATGTTGTTTGGTGGAATCGTGGGAACTCTGATTGATATTAGACATGTCACTAACTTAAAAAGAAATTTGATTTCTTTGGACGTTCTTGATTATATAGGTTTGTTGCAAAGAAAGGCTCAATCAAAATCATGATGGGAGCGTTTGCGGTCATGAAAGATAACAGAGTTGATAATCTCTATGAATTAATTCATAGGAATTACTGTTATGGGTGGACCTTCTAATGTAACTTTTGACAAAAAATAACCAAACACATTTACGGTATATGCATTTGGGACAAATAAGTGAGTGTGGACTTAAAGAACTTCATAAGAGGAACCTTCTTATGGCATAAAATCTTGTAGATTAGACTTTTGTAAGCATTGTGCTTGGTAACCATCATTACGTAATTTTTCATACTTAAAATCATTCTACAAAAGGCATACTACTCTACATCCATTTGGATGTGGGGGATCCCTCGCTAGTCCCGTCAAAGGGAGGATCCAACTATTTTGTTTCAGTCATCAATGATTTTTTAAGGAAGGCATAGATCTACACCATTCAACAAATATCTAATGTGTTTGAAATATTTAAACAGTGGAAATTCATGTTGCAAAAACAAATAGGCAAGAAGGTAAAGAAACTCTACACAAATAATGGAGGGTAAATCTCAACCGTGTTTAAGAAATTCTCTGAGGGCATTATATGTCACTAGATAGCCGCTCAAACTCTTCAACAAAATGGTAGGGCAAGCGAATGAATGGAACTTTACTCAAAAGGGCTCAAAGAATGATGAATGTTGCCAGAATATCAACAGACTTCTGAGCAAAGGGGATTAATACCGTGTACTATCATGTCAACATGACTTCAATAGTAATCGATGTTAACGCACTAAATGAGGTCTAGCTACGCAAACCCTCTAATTACTCCAATTTGCGCATCTTTGGTTGTCCTGCATACATTTTTTCTAACACTAACAAGTTTGAAGCAAAAGCAAAAAAAATGTATTTTCCTTAGACATGTGCATGGAATGAAAGCTTTCAGGTTATGTTACCTAAAGCCAGAGTAACCTTGTAACCAAAGATGTCAAATTTGATGAAAATCCTTGTTGGGCACTGCCAATTTGAAAAAAAAACAGTAGATAGAGCTCAAAAGAGGGGGAGGAAGAAGACGTTGGACTTATTGAAGAAGATGAAAATTCAGCTCCAGATTTTCCCATTGAATCCGATTAAGAGGATTTCAAAACATACAAAAATTTGAGGTTTCAACGGATGTGAAAGCAAAGGCAAATTCCAGGCATGGTGGCTTATATCATGTTGGCCAAACATAGAGAGCAGAGCACCTCTAGAGAAGCCATGATCAATCCCATGGCAAATAAGTGGATGAATGAAATGAAAGATGAGATACAATCCATCTACAGGAACAAAACATGAGATCTCATCAAATCAAGGAAAGGTAAACTAGTCATTAGTTGCATGTGGTTGTACAAAAGAAAATCCATTGACACCTACAAGACACAGTTGGTTGCTAAGGGTTTTACTCAAAGGGAATGTATCGATTCTTCTAAAATATATTCTCCAATTGCAAGACAAACTTCCATTCAGACTTAGTTGGCCTTAGTTGCTTTACGTGATATTGAACTTAACAGCTAGATGTCAAAACTGTATTCTTATACGAAGAACCACAGGAGGAGATATACATGGCACAACTAGAGGGGCTCAAGGAAAAACAAAAAGAAAAGCAAGCATGTAGGCTAAGAAAATCCCTTTATGACTTGAAGTAGGCTCCAAGGCAATGGTACAAGCAATTTGACTTGTTCATGGGTAAGACCAATTTCACTCGAAGTAAGTATGATTGATGTGTGTATTTTAAAATAACTTACTGATCACTCGTTTATTTATTTGGTAATTTATGTCAATTTGTTAATTATGGCCAAGAATATTTCCAAAATTAGTTCTTTTAAAATTTTCATGAACTAAAGAATTTGAGATGAAAGATTTTAGGGCTAAGAAAATTCTTAGCTTGGAAATTCAACAAGACAAAATTGTGGGAAAATTGTGTCATCTCAAACCCAATACATCCAGAAAATGCTTTCAAAATTTAGTATGGATCAAGCTAACCCTGTTTCCATTGCTTTAACCACACATTTTAAGTTGTCCTCTAATCAAGCACCCACACAGGAATGAAGAAAAATGAGAAATGGCATGTGTTCCTTATTCTAGTACCATTGGTAGCTTAATGTAATGCATGGTGTGAACACAGACAAATCTATCTCATCTCATGCTATAAGTGTTGTCAGCCACGAATATAGGAAAAACACACTAGCTTGCAGTGAAATGGGTTTTAGGATATTTGAAAGGCATACAAAATTATATTAATTTTTTTATAAGAAATCAGCTTATAGGGATCGAATGGTTAGTTTTTTTGTGCTGATTTTGCAGCAAATCTTGAAGATAACAGGTCAACATTGAAATCTATTTTTGCATGCACTAATGGACCCTATCAATTGGAAGCCAATGATCCAATCAATTATTGCCCTTTCCACCACAGAAGCCAAGTACATGCCAAGAGCCAAGGCAAGGAAAGAGTCAATCTAGTTGGCTGAACTGTTGGGCACACTCAAACTTAAGCAAAGCAATATGCAGATATTCTGTGACAATCAAAGTACTTTGCATCTCCCCACAAAATAAGTTTATCATTTGAAACAAAGCACGTGCGAGTTCGACATCATTTTCTTCGAGAATCAGTTATCAATAATACAGTTTAATGGGTAAAAATTCACACGAGCAAAATCTCACATATATACCCACAAAGACTGATCCTAGAGAGAAATTCAAGTTTTGCTTGAATTCCATCGGTCTTCACCCCATGGATTGATGTGTCATAGAGAGGAGTGTGGGCATCGAGTGCATACATATTGGGCAAGCACTGACAGTTCACACTAGCAAAACATCCATGTTTGGATTCTTTATAAAACAATCAAGTGTTAGCTTGTAAAGAGAGTTAAATGGAGTTGCTTTTGTACCTTTGGAACATGGAATCAAAGTGATTCCATCACTTGTACTCTTTTGATAATAGTGAAATCTACCATTATCATGTTGCCTGTGAATGTAACCCTCATTACAATAGTGAATCACATAAATTTGTTATCTTATGTTTTTCAATCTTTGTCATAATTCCAGATGTTACGCACAACAAGTCTTGCTGTTGTTTTAGAAAATCGGCCACTTACCTTATTAGCAGAGAAGTTCACAATTGCCTACTTCTTAGGCTTTCTTTTTCTACAACTACCATTATTTAGATAGGTAACCCCACTGCATGTCTCTAGATGAGCCATTGACTCCAATGCCTCAAATCATAAGATTAAAATCCTAGGTATCATATTTGATTATAGACTATACTCTAACATACTTAATGTTACAATGGCCAATAGCTCTTCTAAGAAGATCAAGTGAATAGGCTCTATCTCCCTAAATTGGGACCCTACGCTTACCAACTATTTTGCACTTTCCCAATTTTCCGCTTACTCTGTTATCTATCAGCCATTTTACCTAAGAAAATAATTGTTGTATTGTATTTTTTTCAATGGGTTCTAAACTTAGGATCTTACAATGATAACAATGGTTAGTAGGGATCGCCGTAAGTCAAAACATCTCTATGCACTGGATGAAGAGCCAGTTCCTACTATTTGTTCTAGTGTTAATCCTACACTTCTTGAACTTCACCGTCAATTGGATCATCATACACCATTTAGTTTGAAGTTGTGTCCGAGTCTTAATTCTAGACTAATTTATTTTGTAGGTCATGTCAGTTTGTTAAACATTATCACTAATCTTCTTATTACTCTATAGTCAAAAAATGAGCATATGTTCTTTTAAAGTAGTTCACCTTGAAATATAGGGCGCATGTCCTATTCCATCTAAGGTGGGTTTTTGTTAGTTTGTTACTTCTTTTGATAATTATTCGCAAACTACATAGTTATATTTAATAAAGAATCGCTCTAAGTCGTTCTATATTCTTTGAGCATTCTACTCTGAAATTAAGAATAAATTCTCCACCTCTATTTGTATTTTGTGAAGTGATAAAGCTCATTAATATTTTTTTTGCACCCTTTGCTCCTATTATGTCTCAGCATGGGATTCGCCACCAATCATCTTATCTAAATACTCCTAACAAAATGGCATTGCAGAGAATAAGCATAAACACTTGTTGGAAGTTGTTTTAAATTGAAGTTCCAAAAAAGTTTCTAAATTGAGGCAACATTAACTCCTAGATATCTTATTAATTGCTTATCCTCAATTGTACTTTAGGGGAAAATTCCACATCATATTTTATATCTTGATAAACCATTATTCATACCCCTGAGAATTTTTAGATTTGTATGTTATGTTCATGACTTTAGATCTCTCAGGTTACTAACCGTGATAACAAGCCTTCAAAGCATATTATTCCTTGGTATACCCTGCTCAAAAAAGAAATCAACATATCTAGCTTGATTGAGACAATTTTAGTGTCTTTTAATGTTATATTTCAATAATCTACTTCTTTTTATTCCATTACGTCTTTTTCAAGCACTCGTCACCTTGACGATAATATTCTTGCCTACGAGGTTGTTCATAACATTTTATCTTCACCTCATATGACCTTGTCCCATTACTCTACATTTACGGTCCTCATATGACCTAAGCATCCCCAGCTTTGTTGCTTAGGGAGAGTCTAGCTTTGTTAGTTGGTCGAAGAAGCGAGTACATGGCTTAAAATAGTCTCTAGGCATGGTTTAACATATTTAGTGAAATTGTGTTAGAGTTTGGATTCGTTATGGCAGTGATCACTCTGTGTTCAACAATTATTTCAATGATGGGTGCATGAATGAAATATTTGTATTGTATCGGCTACAGCCATAGTTATCTGCCATATCGGGCAATACAAATTGATGATAGCTATATCAAACTTAATTTTTTTTATAATCACATTAAATTGAGTTATATACTAAAATTTAACCCTAATTAATCATATTCTACATATTTCAAATATTTTATTCAATTTTACTCATTTGAGTCATATTAATACCAAATAATGCACTAACAAAAAATTACACAACAAAATCATAGATTTAAAAAATGAAATATATTTGAAATTTTATGATTGAGGTTTAGGTATGATTAATTTATTATTGATTTGAAGAAAGAAAGAAAGAAAAGTGAGTGAAATGTGACTTTTGAAAGAGAAGATTGAAGTGAAGAGAAGAGACGACAATAGAAGAGAAGAAGTAACTTATGGGAAGTGAGGTTTGAAAGTGGAGTAATTAGGTAACGGGAAACAAAATGAGTTGATATGATAACATATCACAATTTTTTCCGGAATTAAAAAATATAAGTATTAAAGAGGCCCAGTACAGACATATATTAGCCAATATTTTCACTTATGGTTGCTTGAATTCTCATTGTTGTACATATGGGTGATATTATAATTATTGGCAAAGATAATATTAGCATTACTAATCTAAAAGTGATTCTTCATAATAGATTTCAAGCAAAAAATTTGGGGAGCTTAAGGTACTTTCTTGGTATTAAAGTTATTATATGTCATCATGGCATCTTTCTTTCTTAGAGAAAATATACCTTAGGTTTCCTTCGATATATAAGTTGTTGGATTCAAAACCCGATGTCACCCCCAAGGATCCCAAAATAAAAGTATCCCTAGATGCTTTTACTAAATTAGTGAGGCACTGGCAACTAATCAGTAAACTTAATAATCTTGTTATGACACAACCTGGTATTGCCTTTTCCTTAAGCATTGTACGTTAGTTTGTCTTCTCCTCGTGTTTCCCATTGGAAGGTTATGATGTGTATTCTGAAATATTTTAAGGGTTCACCTAAGTGAGGCTTACTTTACAATGATCATAATTAAACTCAAGTTGTGGTTTATTTGGATGCCAACTAGGCTGCATTATTATATTGATGAAATTTTACCACAAGTTATTGCGTTTTTGACAAAGGTAACCTCATTTCTTAGTAGGGCAAGAAAAAGAATGTTGTTGCTACATCCAATGTTGAATAGAGTATCATGTGTTGATATATATTATGTATGAGGCTTCAATAGTTACTAGAAGCACTTGAATGTAACAATTCTAGACCCTACTAATTACAGTGTGACAATTAAAGTAACTATTCACATTGCATCAAATATGGTATTTCATAAGCGTATAAAGCATATATAGGTGATAGTTATTTCACATGAGAAGTGTTAATTGAACTTTGTTCAAATCACACATGTAAGGACTGAATATCAGTTAGAAAACATTTTCACAAAGTCTTTTAATAGAAGTTCAAGTAGAATAGATTTGTAATAAACTATACATGATCAATATCTATACTCCAACTTAAAGAGAAGCGTTAGAATGCTATGTATTTTGTGTAATGCTACATTAGTCATTGTAATATGTATTTATGTGTAAGGGTATACACAAAATCCTAATTGTGAGTGTTTCTCCAATTGAGTTCTCTCCCCACCCCCCTTATCGCCCCTCTTCTCTTCTCTTTTCTATTCCTTTCTTCTCTACATTATTAATCAAGGAAGATGTTATGTAGAAAGAAAACCATCCTAAAACCAACCTAAAACATGCATATATATTTAACTTATCATCAGATACAGATTGATAGCAAAAGATTTTATTTCTTCACAAAGGATATGTAGTTGATGAATGCAGCTTGTGCAAGGGAAAAGCTGGGACTAGATATCATATGTTTTTATCTTGTTCTTCCTCTAGGCCAGTTGTATTATGAGGTGCTGGAGCTAATAAAGCTGAGAGACATGCAAAGCAGTTGGATTGGTGACGCAACTGTTCAGCGGAGAGGTAGGTAGCAAAGTGAAACTATTAGCAAGCGAAGAGCTGCGTTGGCTGCTATTGTCCACTTCATATAAAGCAAAGATAATTCAAGACTGCTTCAAGGAAAGAGTAGCACCCCTGAGGAACTTATGCTTGTATTGAGCGGTGCATTTGTCACTTGAGTTCTATTTGGTATGGTTGTGCTCAGCTTGACTGTGGTATAAGATTACAAGTAATCATTCCTGGAAATGTCCAGAAGAAAGTGTAGATGAAGAGTTTGAAGCAATAAAATTCATTTATATATATACGCTCTCCTGCAGGTGAGACACCGTATTGGAAAAATACTAATCAACTGTGCAGAGAACAACCTACAACAAATGTCTTCACCTTGTCCAAAGCTTCGTGTCTGCCGCATAGAAAAGTCTAAAAGCAACCTCGATTTGTTTTGTCAACTAGATTATTGTCTCTTCAGCATGCTTTTGCCCTTCATTCACCCCCTCCCCTCCACATCTCCTCTCCATATGATTCTCTAAAATATCCAAAATCTGTGTCCTGCCCCCATCCCCTCTTTCCTTTTATTTGGGGAAAGGGTGTATTGTGTTGCCAGAACATGCCTTCTCTCCCTTGAATGTTACTCAAAATTCGTAAGTATTAAGTTAAAGGTTTATAATTTAGAAGAGTCTACTTATAGTGCCAGTAACTGTCAATAAAACATCTGCAAATTCAAGATTAGAAGAGCACATAAGAATTACATACCCCCCTCCCCAAAAACAGGAGCACATAACAAGGGAAGCAAGGTCACCAAAAGTTCAAGGTACCACTATTTGGAAGATGTTGGATTAGAAAGCATACAAGATACTCATTTCTGTCAAGTTTGAGAACTCAGGAGGAAGTATCCCAGACAAATTATTATTATCAACCAGCCTGCAAAAATAAATGGCAGATCACTCAAAACATAAACTCTTAATAAGAACCAATTATCAGATGTATTCCTTTAGAGTCATTAGTGTTTGATATTTAAACTTACAAGTGAAGCAGCCTAGGTAGTACAGAAAGCTCGGCAGGAAGTCGCCCACTGATTGAGTTATTGTTCAAATGGCTGCAAAAGTTGGACACGTGATTTTTCTTTTTTCTTCAAACAAAAACACGAACCAAGTATGAATAGCCCTAATTCTTGAGCCAATTCAATATAGAACTCAAAATAAACTCACAGATGCTCAATACTGCTCAAGTTGGCGAATGACTTTGGTATTGGTCCAGAGATATTATTCTCATCCACTTGAAGTCTATTCAGATTTGAAAGCTGGCCAAGTTCATCAGGTAGGGATCCTGATAATTTGTTCCCATTCAGAAGCCTGAATCCAAGGAGTAGAACCCAGATGAAATTAGATAAAGAAAGTACTGCTATTTTGAAGCACCTTCAAGTATTTCACATGAAAAGATGGATCCTTTACTGAAATTAATGTCGAGAAGAAGTCATTCAGTAGAAAATAATAATATGCAAATGTCAATTTCCATTTTCAAGTGACTCCAAATTCTTACTCAATTATGCACCACTTTAAAAATTCATGAAAGAAAAAGTCGATCGTCCATCTACATATAGGGGTCGGCTATATGGATCCTATTTATACATTTGGTCAAAGTAAAGCAAAAGCAACATCTTCCAAAGGACCAAAGCCAATAAATTGGTCATTATACTACCCTATTCAAGTGTTTCTAGATCTACCCCTCAACCGATGGCTTAATCAATCATACCTGCCTTTCCAAATGGCGGGGTAGCTAAAACAGTCTAAAGTCTTGGGTCTCCCTGATGGTCTCCGGTTTGAGTGCATAAGCTAACCAAATATATGGTTTTTTGTGGGCAGGGCCAAATATCCGGTAGTCACTCAGCTATAAGGTGCGGGAGAAGAGGTTCTTCATTGCCAAAAAAGAGTTATTGGTACTAGATAAAGGGGTTACTGTAAGTGCACATGCCATCTTGAACATGCCTCCCTTCTCTTTTCAACTATAATAAGTGACTACAAATCGATGAGTTGATTTCCATGCCGTCGGAGCAGATGTCATCTAAAACACATCTCCCTTCTCTATTCCACTACAATAATTAATTAAAAATTGATAAGTTTCTTCCCTCCCATGCAATCAATCATCTTGACAATCTCATTTACCTACACTCGCTTTTCTATGTTTTGTCCACGAATTGCTGAACTTTATGATTCATATACCATTCAGTTGCTGGTAATGAGTCAGATCTGGCTGCACTTATGATGCGGACATCAAATATTTCAAGAGATTCTAATCAAAAGAGATTTCGATTTTATTGGCTTTTATTTTATTTACTTTACTTATTGGGTAAGATTCTAATTTGATTTTATTTGCTCTTATTTACATAATTTTATTGTAATTTTTTTTATTTTTAGAAATATGAGATTCTGGAGACTCTTCAGGTTCCAGTGGCGCGCCTCCACCCTAATACTATAGATATTTGATTTCTTTGTGTGTCTTCTTTTGCTATAAGAAACTTCTCCCGGATGCTCGAGCAGTCAAAGTGGTCTTACGGTTCAATTAGGATATTGACTAGATTTCGTTTACTCCTCACAAGAAGTACAAAATAAGTAGGGGCAATCTAGGTTCAATAAAGGGTTGAAATGATTGGTATTTTTACATTGCAGTCCAATTGGACTCTCTCCAATAAATGGGGGAGAGTGAATTCCGCCTACTCTAGAGATGTCCTGGAGAGTGAATCTCGCATGGCTCGGCCATTAACGAAGCTTATCGAGAAGAATGCTGCCTCTGTCCGTAGGACAGGTACTTGTTTGACCCAAAAGGCACTTGTTGATGTCTACTGGGAGGTCAGAGTGGAAGAAGAGGATGCCACCGTCATGCCATTTCGTCAGCCTAAGAGGAAGCCAAGAGCACTTTTTATCCAAGACTCTCCTGAAAGGGTGATTAGCAGGGCAAAGCCTCTCTGATCTTCCTCGATCGATTATGACCGGGCCATTGATGAGTGTTGTATGCGATGATTGCATCTCACATCGGTGAGTCATCTCAGAGGCCGGATTCTGTTCATTTTTTTCTGGTTCATCCAGTTTTTGAAGAGGCGACCGGATTCGTTGAAGGCAGTGAGGCTTCATTTCCCATTGTTTCGAGAATAAATGACCCTATGGCCGGTGGATCGAATGAGCCAATTGACGTTCCATTTGTGGCCGAGTTTGGGGTCCTAGTTTTGGTCAACTTATTGCCCGATGAGCCTATCTCCACGCTTCATGTTGTTTTTGTTGAGGAGTTTGTTCATAACAATCGGGTGGCAAAAGAGTTTGATGATAATAATTCAGTGGCTGCGGATATGGAAGAGGTTCCTCACACTGTCGCTTCAGCATCTGAGCACCCGGAGGATTTAGGCATTTTTTCACCTCCCAGGCTTGAGGTCCCTCTCCACCGTCACGTATTGTGATGCGGATATTAAATATTTCTAGAGATTCTAATTAGAAGAGATTCTGATTTTATTGACTTTATTTATTTGGTAAGATTTTGGTTTGATTTTATTTGCTCTTATTTACATGATTTTATTGTAATTTCTTTTATTTTTAGAAATAGATAATTTTTTATCAAATTTTCTTAGGCCTAGAATTTCTCTTTATAAAGACTCTACTCTCTATTATTTGAATCATTAAATGAATGAATGAATATTTTGAGATTTTGTGAGATTGAGTAGTTGAGACTTCCTCCTCTCCCCCTTAGTTTCTTCTCTTTCTTGTCTCTATCCCTCTAATCTCTATTCTTATCTCTACCTCTCTATCTCTCTTCCCTACTTTTCTCCTTCCCTACATCAATTTAGGTTTAATATTCAAGGAAACTGACACTAGTTTTTTATTTACTTCATATGTCATTTATAAGATAGCACAACTCCCCAAAATAAAACAAGAATAGGACTTACAGTAATTTCAAAGATGTCATATTTCCGATCTCCTTTGGGATGCTGCCAGTTATCTGGTTCCACATGAAATCTCTTCAAAGGCAAACAGAAAAATATGTCAGGATTGTCGAAGGATAAACTCAAACGCCTAAAAACGATGAGCTATGCAATGTTGCAACTCACAGTATTTGAAGACGGGAAAGTTGGCCAACCTCAGGTGCCAAAGTTCCTGAGAGATTCATATTCAGCAGCTGGCTGCATCAAAGTTACTCAGTAAATTATGAGAAGAGAGAGCAAATTTTCTGTCTTGAAATCAGATGGCATGCTCTGAAATCAGAAGATTTCAAGAAAAAGAATTCAGCATGGAACTCTCAGAAGCATCCAGAAATGCAATGAGGTTACCAACTTAACATCACAGAACTCTAATGCTCTTCAAGGCAATAAACAAAACACAACTTTGTTGATTAAGTGGATAAAGAGGAAGGAGGAGGAAAAATTTAAAGAAATGTAAGAAAAAGAGCATACATTTCACGCACATGCAAGTACCCATCTGTCTCAACATTGTCAAAGCACAAAACTCCTGTCCAATTTGATGTGCATGGATCTCCCTCATTCCAGTCTTCTAGGTGCCCCATTGGATCTATCAAACTGCTTTTAACTGACTGCAATGCTGAGACTGCTCGTTTGACAATTATTAGAGGTGTCCCAGAGTAACTCAAACAAAAGAAAGGAAGCATGCAATAGTAAAGCATAATAATTTGTTTGCGATACTTAATTAGATCAGGCCGAAAGTTAGAGATACTAGTTTAAATTTTCATATGAATTATTTAAGCCGCACAATAAATGTGACGAGAAATAACCATCCTTATCACCAAGAAGAAGGAGAAATGACACACACACACACAACTGCTTGTAGAAGCAACAATGTGCATTCCTATATCTAAACAAGACAAGACATAATGATGCATCAGTGCGCATAAAGATATAGACATTGACACAAAAAAGTTTACAGTAGTCAAATAGATAATGCGCTGAGGAACTAGTTCCCAACATAGCCACCCACCCAACACAGAGAGAGAGAAAGTGAGTGAGTGAGTGAGTGAGTGAGTGAGAATGAGTAAAAGTGCGCCATCAAAGCAGAGCATGTGCAAAGGCAGAAGATTCAGACAATTTGCAATGCCTGGGAAAGTCTATGTACTCCTAATGCAAGTACAGGGACTAAACAGCTTCTATTGACATAAAACCAATGTAAGGGTAGTTTTAGCAATGGCATTACAAAAAAAGTTACCTTCCGCAGAATCAGTAGTATGTGCAAAACCATGAAGCACAGAACAGCAGCAGGATACCATGAGAAGACATCCCCACCATTTTGCTCCCAGCAACAAACAGGTCCAAGTATCAAATGAAGAGGCCATACTGTAAGCACACAATTTTATCAATCATTTAAAAATTTTAATTTGACTAATATGAACCACACTTCCATAAACTCAAAAAATATGGGTTTCTTTTAAAAATCCTTCGCTTGGCTAATTGATTTGTGGACCTTGTTAATTTGAAAATTTGCATCTCCATCCCTCATGTCACTTACAAATAGCACCAAATTAAGTGTCCATTACTAATCCAATCAGACAGATCCATAGAACACCTACCACGACTATGGCCAACCCACCGCCACCACAACATCATTTTCAGTCTTGCCAACAATACACAAATAACACACTACCATCCCTCCTATCATCTCCACCACTGTGAAGCTGCTAAACCAATGCAAAAATTGTCACCCCAACATTATTAACATAATATCCTACCACTTCCATGTTAGATAGATGCCATAAATCCAATAACAGCATCCTTGCTTTAGACCAGTGTCACTGTACATCACACTTTTGGATATCCACACACCCTTTTGGCTATGTACACTCCCTTTATAGAATAAAGTCTATGGCATGACAAAATTAACTGAGTCATTTTATAGCTCATCACAATTTAAAGCAATTGTTCAACTTTAGAATTCTCATTAATCTCTTCCATTGTCAAACCTAACTTTTGTAGAAATGTTACCTGCTCCCTCATGATTTCAATAGTCAAAGTCCACTCTCTGTCTTCCAATTTTTTTAAAAAAAAATTCAAAACCCTTTAGACAATCGCGCACACGCACACACATGCACGTATACACACACACACACGCACGCGCACACACACACACATATATATATGCCAATATTTACCTTAGAAACAACATTTTTTGCTGCACTGAACTACAGAGCATTTCATATTCCACATATTTATTAGATTGATTTGAAAATAAACAAACTGATAGGCCCCATAAAACCTCAGGTCCAAAATTTCAAGTTAATAGAAGTGATGGATTTGGAATGAGCTTCTGGTGATATTAGTTTGCACAACATTCAGCTCCTTGTGAATAACATGGAGTTTCTTGTTGAAATTAACATTAATTAGAGTTACTGTTTACCAAAAGAAAGAAAACAGTTGTAAGATTTGTTTTTGAAATAGTTTATTAAAATTTGATCATAAAAAATAATAAAGATTACATATAACACTATTCAATTTCATTTTCAACAACAAAATTATATAAAAATAAAATAAAGTACATAGTTCAAGCATATTTTATATAACAATGGTTAATTTATATTTTGTCAATCCATGTTATTTATTCTCAATGTATATAGCAAAAAATAGAACGCAGACAGCTGAACAGCCTATTTATATTTATGAACTGCCTTTATTTATTTGTGAATGGTTCATTGAATCTTAAAGGGATAACCTAGCCCCGGTGAACAAGACTCCAACACTTTGGGGCTCAGGGAGGGTTTGGTATGAACAGTGTTATGGTTGTCCCCGCATTTTAGAAAGGTTATTGACATGGTATGAACCCGTGAACTCTAAGTTACAATATAGCAACAATAGTTTTGCATCAAGGCTTACCTTTGGTCCATTGAATATTACATAGAGAAATTTTCTCAAGTTTGCTGAGAATGGGATACTTATTATCTGATGCTACTCATATTTGCTCTAAACCATAGGATTAAATAGGTACTGCCAATCTAGAAGGCTATTTATGTAATGATATGTGGTGTGATTCAAGAATTCCCTAACCAGATTGTGATGAAGAATGAAAAGTCTTCCAATCTTGTCGATATTGAGTCTATGTCACGGAAATAGATATGCATATGACTGAGTTAGAAAAAGGCTTAGTCAATCTCATCGATATTGAGTCTATGTCATGGGGATAGATATGCATATGACTGAGTCAGAAAAAGGCTTTGCCCGTACACCCATGCCCTGAACTTGGCTGGGTATCGTTTCGCAGGAGGATTGAATTGCATACTGATCAATAACAAAAAGGTTCGCTATATATAATGCTAGCTAATATTGTCATGATTTATTGCTAGATGCAACTCATGTATTGTCTGACACTTACATTTATTCTAATATGTATTTCAGAATGTGCTCTGATGAGACGATAGGTATGAAATTAATTTCTCACGCCAAAAAAATAAGACAAGTAGAATAAGAACAACAGAAGAGAAAATAACAATGTAAAGCATGTGAGACTTTAATTGCAATTTGTGCACAAATAACCAGAAGATACGTATCAAATAAGGGGACACAGGGATTTGAAGAAGACCCCATAAAAAAGAGCAGAGGGAGTGGCCTAGGCGAGCACCACATCGATGGTGATTTCTGTGCCAAGTAACGCATAATCCTTTTTCGATATGAAATACGCAAACAACTTAGGAATATTAACCTTTTTTATAAAATTACAACAAACGCCCATTTTTGGTTTTGTGCACCTTATTTAACTTGCATCTTATTAAACTATGATACTTTCATAGCCAGTGCGTATGTTTTCTTTCCTGCCAACCAACAATGTGAACTTCAGAGTTTGCTGCCTTCAGTGGCTTACATAGCCGATAAAACAAACTATATGATGGCAATTTTCCAAAATAGCATTTTACATCTGGAATAGCCCCAAGAATACACAATCTCAAGTGGATACTTGATATGTCCATCCTCTTCCAGGCCCATCACAAGGAACCCCAAGAGTTAGAAGGACCGCTATTAAATTAGTCTTCATCTCCTTCCCTTTTGGGAGATTCCTCATTGTTAGGGAAAAGGGTTACAACGGAATTTGGAGTCAAGCCTTAATAATAATACTATAACCTAGTAAGCCGATGTCAATGGGCTTAGCCAAGCAGTCCGATGTATGATTTTTCATTCGTGGCCCACAAAATTACAAGTTCCAAAAGATTTCAAATACTTTTATGTGCGACCCACTTTAGCTTCAAAAGGTTGGCCAAAACAGACACAACAGGAAAGAGAGAGCATTTGGAACTTGCTCAATTCCCAATAATAACGGCCCCAGAAAAACTAAAAATCAGATAAAAGAAACCGCATACAATTTACTATATATCCTACAGTGCAGACCAGAGCAGCGACCTCTCTCAGTATAAACTTGCAATAATCACCATACCTCCGATCAAAGATCTTAGCAGCAAAAGGCATGCGCGCAAATCCTAGTAACTCCGATCACTGATCTGCAAACCACAACGGACATGTAGCAGACTTCTTCATGTGACGCCAAATACCTTAGAACAGCGACAACCAAAGTAAAAATACTCTTAAAATTTCAAGCCAAAATAAACACTACAAAGAAAAAGATATCATCGGAAGGTTGAACATTCAAAGGAGAAAAGCCCGTCGCACAACAAAATGAGAGTAACCTACCGATAACATCGCGAATAAAATCCTGCCCCGCAGCACAAAATGGCTGAGGACCAAGACAATGATGTGAACAGGAAGACGGAAACGGTTGACTTTCGTAATTGTTAATGACATCAGAGAAAGCGATATAGTCCTTCGTTGTTCATCTGTGGCGGCATACATTGCCGTCGTGAAATAGGGACGCTGGACACAATCTGAAGCAAAGGAATTGAAAGAGTCGAAGGGATGTGTAGAATTCAAAACCAAGAATCTTCGAAAAGGTCAAAGCTCCGCTTAATCAAATTCACACCTGTACACCAGGCTTGAAGAGCTGCTTTACCAAGTCGAAGTCAAACCAAGTATTTCTTATAATTTTAATA
>JAODPA010148793.1:0-15149 GCA_025585075.1 Nepenthes mirabilis
TACTTTTGTCCCTCCCCAAGTTCCTCTTTCTCTTACCCCTAGTTTCTCCTTCCGTTTCTCCCCTTTCCCTGATTTCTCTTTCCCTTCCGCTATTTTTCCCCTTCCCTACATCACTTTCACTTGCCTATGGGTAGAATTTGGAGGTGTCCCGCAGCGATCTTTAGAGTCGACTTGAACTCTTTGGACAATGCCTCTCTCATCATAGGTGGTTCTTGGTGATTTTAATGTGGCTAGGTCTGACTCTGGGATTCTTAAAGGCAGTGTTGTTTAATTAACTATTCAGGATTTTAACTCTTGCATTTCTCTCTAGCCTCTATGACCTTAGTTTTGAAGAAAAAATGTCTTTCACTTGGTGTCGCAAGGATGATTCTAGTCGCATTTATAAAAAACTTGATCACATTTTAGTTGATGATTTTTCCGCATTCAATGGGGAATGACTACAAAGACTCATTCCCAAATCTTGGAATTTCAGACCATTTTTCTTGCCTCCTTATCCCAAAAACTTCTAGCATGAAGAAAGGAGAGATGATCAAATTCAACAACTTTCTTATTAATCACGTAAGGTTCTTTGACGTTGTAGTTACTGCTTGAAACCCCTTTATCATGGGGCTCCTATGTTCTTGGCCGTCTCAATGCTTCAGTTTGTGAAGCATGCTGTCAAGCGCCTTAATTTGGATTGTTGTGATCTTCACCAAGGCATTGTCCAATCCAAAAATAAATTAGAGAATAGCCTAGTCTGACCTTCATGTTAGGTTATTTGTTCCTAATCTTATTAAGAAGGAATGCTCTGCCAATGATGCCCTCATGTGTGCTTTGAAGACTGAAGAGGAGATAATTAGCTAGACGGCTAAAATCATGTGGTCCTCTGATGGAGACAGATGCTCCAGATTTTTATTTTGCTCTCTGTTAGGGGATCGTAACGGTAACAAAATCTGTGTTCTCACCAAATCGGATGTTTTTGCTATTGGATCCTCAGAGGAAGTCAAGGAGGAGATTCTTCTGTACTTCCAACAGCTTTTTGGGTTGTCTTAATCGTCCAATTTGCTCCACAAAGACTTTCTCAAGCCTTTTATTAGTAAGTTTGTTCCTTTGGATCTCCTTGACTTTCTCACGGCTGTTCCTTTCAGGAAAGAGGTCAAACCAATAATATTTGGCATGGAAGACTTGGGTGCCCTGGGCTGGAATGAGTTTTTAGCTGCCTTCTTCAAATCTTCATGAGATCTTGTAAGGAAGGAGTTTTGAGATGCTATTATTGATTTCTTCGTGCCTAGTTGTCTTCTGAAATAGGTTAATACTACTATCATTTATCTAATTCCTAAATTACCTAATCTGAGTTCTATGACAAATTTTCGACCCATTTTACATGACAATGTGTTATATAAAGCTATATCCAAAAGCATCATTAGTCACTTCTAAGCTGTCCTTCTCCTTCTTGTTGACTTAAGGTAAATTATATTCGTTAAACACGCTATATCAATATAATTCTTACTTGGGAACTCCTTCACAAATACTACATTCCCTTTGGGCCCTCGAGGTGTAATCTCAAAGTTAATATTTAGAAGACTAATGATTTTGTTGAGTTGGACTTCACTCTCCTCATGCTTGAGATGATGGGATTTTTGAAGCTTCTTAACAATGAATGGAAACTCTGCTCCTTAATTTTCCATTGCAATGATTGGAAATTTAGTAACTTTTTTGTTTGGGTGGTGCAAGTTCAAGCAAGGTGACCTCATGTCCCTTTATTTATTTGTTCTCAGGTGGAAGTCCTTCATAGTATTGCCGGTCATCACACTGTTTGACCGAAATTTCAAATATATTAGAAATGTGGGAACACTAAATATGTTTTATTATCTATTGTGGACGATCTCCTCATGTTTTTTGCTGCTTACTGCTACTCTATTCAAGTGCTGAGTAAGTATCTATTCCTCTCTTTGAAAATTTTAGGTTCAATAAACAACAAATCCCAAAGTAAAATTTTCACTAACACTAATGACCCTCAGATCATTAATGGCACTTCGGACTCGACTCGCTTTAGGTAGGGCGGCTTTCAATTCACTACTTTGGGGTACCTCTTATCTTTTCTCATTTGACCATGCTTGATGAAAAAACCTTATTGAAAGAGGATCAAATAGAATGATGCAAACCTCTAGCTACGGTATCTGGCAAATGGAAGGCAATGAAGAGAAAATTGGACGAAAAGCAGGAGAATGGAAGTTCAGCAAAGGAAAAGGAGGAACAAGCGTGAGGAAGACAGAAGATGAGAGGGAAAAGAAGGGAAGATGGGGAAGGTTCCTGAGAGAGAGAGAAAAACAGGGAGCGGATAGAGTGGCTAAGAGAGAGAGTCTAAGAGTCTGAGAGCGAGACTGTCAGAGAGGGAAGGTTTCAAGAGAGATCCAAAATAACAGAAAGGGTAGGAGAGTGATAAGACGGTAGAGAGAGAGCAGAACGATAGAGTTAGAAAATATCTTCTTTTTTTATTTTTACGCAACTAAATAGTATATTTATAATATAAATGTAATTAATTTAGTTGGGTATTAACCGAAAGAGGAAAAGAAAAACAAAAAAAGTGAAAATAAAACAGAAAACATAAAAGAAAAAAAATATAAGGCTCGTAACATTGTCATTGTCATCAAAAAAACTTTATCTTTAAAGTTGAACGAGAGACAATTTTGGTAAAGTATTACTGCTGCATGGAATATCCTTAGCATCATGATGACATCATCAGAGAACATTTGAGGGAAAATTTGGATGACACCATCAAGGAATTGCTTCCAATTTGTGATGGTAAAGAAGATGCAAGAAATAGCAATGCCTAGACTTCCATATCTAAAAAGATATTGTCTAGAAGCCTGCAACCCTCCAAAGGGGTTCAACATATTCCATAGCTCCCTCTTGACACAGCAAGTATAGCAACAGCAAGACAATATTAAAAAAAATATGCCATCAAGTCTTTTGCAGAGGATATGCATCTTCCATTTGCCACAGTGGCAATTATTGCAACTGTGCCACAAGGATAGAAGCAAGCCTTGATGCATAGACAAGGTACAGAAAAACAACTAATTAAATTTGAATGCCATTCCTCATGTCTATTTGAACTATGAGAAGAGTTTAGATACTGCCCAGAAGAAGCTGAGGAAGTAGTCCTAAGCGCTTTATGAGTATCACTTTGCTTGGAAGAGATTTCATCAAATGAATGTTCATTATCTGAATACTCTGACACCATCTAGAAACATTTTACAGACGAACACTTTCCTGTTTAACAAATTGCAGCAACTGTTTTAATGACATCAATTGAGTACTAGATTACTTCACACTGTCCTACATCTAAATTAGTTTGTGATGGTTGTAATTCTAGCCGAAGCGTTTCATTCTCTTTTTGAAGTGCTTCCAACAAGGAGATCTTAAGCTGCTCCAATAAGGTTCCGATAAGCTCAAATGTTGTGCACATAGCCTGCAATTCTTCTTGTGTATGCAGGCCACAGAAGCAGCCTACACAATCAGTCCATTTAGCTTCACGGCATCAAGTTTCGTTAGTTGGGCAATATTCGCAAGCTCTCTAACGTTATCCTAGGCAGATGCTGATGCAACACCTCTCGAGAAACTCATTTCATCTATCAACAGTGCTTTTGGAAAATCTCTGGGAATTTCCCTGTTAAACATGGTTGTGAAATCTGTTATAAACGCTTTCATCCCATAATTTGTAGCTGTGCATGGGCAACTTCCACATCTGTGAATTGCAGGAAGCACTAGTCCTTCACCCACCAATTCATCTAACTCTTTCTTCAGCTGATTGATTTTGACATCACAAGTCAACAGATTAATAAGTCCAGCAATTGCCGAAGCTGCCTGGTACTTCATTATTGCCTGCTCAATTTCAATAGCCTTGGAGCTGAGCAGCTTTGGCCTTGTAAGATTGTAAGGTAGAGAATTAGAGGCCAGGATTGATCTACCCAATTGTGTTCCAAATTTGCCCCTTAATAGAGGAATTGATTTCTTTTCTAGGAGGCGAAATGTATTGAGGTGGGCTCTGATTGCCTTATACGCCTCTTTCATTGAATTGTATGGATGTTCAGAAACATGGATATAAGCTATTACTTTGGAAGATAAAGATGTAGCTTGAGTAGAGTTACTCTCCTTCAGCACAACCAATGAATGGCTCGAAATGAGCCCCTGCAATCTCAAGGTGGAAGAGACCAATTGGCCATCTAGTACATGAAGAAAGATGGTGGAAGTGGTGTCTAGCACTAGGAGCAAAGTAGGGTGTCCGTGGGGTAGTTCAAATGGAGAGGCAGATTCAGTGGAATGGGTCTCCATAGAATTGAAGTAAAAGAACTGGAAGAGTGGGTGAAACTTTTCAATACAAACCTTAACAATTTCCTGTCTAACAATACCACCCAATAGGGCAGCCATGGGATTCAAAATAGCCCCTACACTAAGGTGAAAGTGTCGAAGTAGGTTGTGGTAAATCTCTCTAAGCCTCCTATCGCTTGAAGTAACATTGATGTAAGTGACAAGTAAAATCAATTTGCGAGCATCTTCCTTTGACCCACAACAAGATAGTGACCCAACTCCAATATAAAGATATCCAAGGCTTGGCATGCCAAATGATAAGAGTAGGATTGTCCATATGTGGCTCCTCACCATCGACATTAACAATAGTAAACTCAGGATCAAAGTCACAGAAGACATTGCCAAAAAGGCCATGTACATTAGATTTTATGAAAGCTATCGCAAGTTGATGACTGTGGCAATATCCATCAAATTCAATGGATTTATCCAGGCTGATATTTATACACATAACAGCATGAAATTCTGAAAGTCTATTCTTGGTCACTTTAGTTGTTAAAGTAGAAATATTCACAAAGTTGTTTAGTTCTTACAACTTTTGGACAGAAAGAAATGTGTGAGGTTTTCCCAGGTCATCTTTTGAAGTGAAAAAATTGTTGGACAAGTCTTGCAGCTCCACCAATCCCTTATCTCGTAGTGTCACTGACTCCACACCAGCATGAATAAGATTTTTGGCAGAGAACAATGAGAGTTCGAGTTTGGGCAAATGGAGATGAGAGGCAATTTGGGCATCTGATTGGGCATGAAACATAATTGTTGGGGTTTGAGCAGATTGGAATAAACTCTTGGAGGTTGAAGTCGTGAACGGAAAGGTCTGTCAATCGAATCGATTTATGGAGTGAAGGATTTTAGCAAGGGAATTTTGGGTTTGTGCGGTGGTGGGACCAATGGTGGCAATGCGATCATGACCACCAGTAGCATTAGTTTCGTTATTTGGAATTCGAACGGAAGTAGTGATGTGGAAATCGGGTGATACATGTGGTAATAAGGGTGGGGTTTGAGACTGTAGTTGGGGAATCGCGGTCAAAGACGCCATGAACAAAGTGGTGGTTGGAAGCAACGATGGATGTGCAGATGATGATGCATGTGGAAGGAGGGGTAGGTTTTGAGCAGGTTGGGGTAAATGAAGATTTAAAGTGATTTGGGTATCTGGTTGGGTTGGAAGATAGGAAGTAGCAAAGGGAGTGGCCAGGAATGGTGAAGGGGTCGACAGCCACAGGGTGTTCGCTAACGGAAGAGATTGTCGCTCGATTCTGAAGAGTGATTAATGGATTTTAACAACAGAGTGCTAAATTTTTGCATTGATGGAAGCAAAGATGCCAGTAATTGTGGCCAAGGTTGCTGTATTTTGCTGGACGGTCGCCACGATGCCCTTCACTTCCATTGACATCCTTGCGATGGAAGCTTCGAGTACTTGTTCTTCGGTCGTCATCTCCTCTACCGTCTCTCAATAAAAGCACCAATGATGCAAATCTTCGGCTACAGTATTTGGCAAATGGAAGGCAACAAAGAGAAAATTGGATGAGAAGCAGGGGAAAGGGATTTCATCAGAGGGAAAGGAGGAAAGAACATGAGGAAGACAAAGGGAGAGAGGAAAAAGGAGAGAAAATGGGAAAGGTTCCCGAGAGAGAGAGAGAGACAGGGAAAAGGTAGAGTGGCTGAGAGAGAGAGCTTGAGAGTCTGAGAGAGAGACTGTCAGGGAGCGCGGGTTTCAAGAAAGACCCAAAAGAACAAAGAGGGCAAGAGAGTGATAAGACAAGAGAGGGAGAGCAGAACAATAGAGATAGAAAATATCTTCTTTTTCCATTTCTACACAACTGAACAGTATATTTATAATACAAGCATAACTAATTTAGTTGGGTATCAACTGAAAGAGGAAAAAGAAAACAGAAAAGTGGAAATAAACAGAAAATAGAAAAGGGAAAAATATGAGGCTCATAACAGAATCTCTTCTTTGAAGAATATGTGGCTTTCTTTTGCAGGGAGGTGTTAGTTTATCTTGCCAATTTTCTCTAACATTTGCACTTATTGGGCCTCTATTTTTAGCCTATCCAAGGCCACTAAAAAGCCTGGAGAGAAGGCTTCGATGTTTTCTCTAGCACAAAAGTGCTAAAAGGAAATGATCTGCCAAGGATGTTTGGGAGAATGTCTATAAATCTAAAAACGAGAATAGGCTTAACTTCAAGAATATTCTTGCTAGAAACAAGGCTCTTCTTGTTAGATATCTTTGATCCCTTATCATCTTTAGAAATGATTTTATTTGAATTAATTGGATTCCCTTTATTCATTTTATCTTTGGTAATAGGGAGCGCTGCCTCCTTTAGCTTGATATTTCGCACCCTGATGGGCCCCTTCTGCCTTCCTATCCTACTTACATTACTTTGGGTACGGGTTTTGACCCGTATTCAAGGGTTTCAGTGGTTATTCAAGGGTCTAATTGGGCATGGCTACGGAAGGCCAAGATGATTGTTGTGAATTTTTTTACTTTTTGGCTGATTTACTCCCCCTGCCAAGGTATCCAGTATTTGTTTCATTAGACTCTTGAATCCTCTAGACTCTTCTCTACTAAATTTTATATTTCAACCTGTCTCTAATTCTGTTGTTTGGCTTAGGTTGTTTGTGGCTCTGGGTTTCACCCTTCCCATGCATTGATCTTATGGCTGGCTAATAAAGGTCATTTCAGTACGATGGATCGTCTGAGTTTTCTTAACTAGACTTCAATATATGTGATGTTCAATTCTATGCTTGAGACCCACGAGCATATTTTTATTTTAAATGTTCCTTATTAAGGAGTTTGTGAAGTGTAGTTTGTCGGAGAATTGGTTGCTCTTAGCTTTATAATTTTTGGAAATGTCGGATCACATGGGCTTCATACGCTTAGAATTGTAACAATTTTCTTATAGTTCTTAAGTAATTTGCTAGGCAACGTTGGGATATGAGTCACTCTCACGTGGACTCATATCCAATTGGTAGGCCAACAGGTTTGGCAAAATATGCATAGATGCAATTCTGAGGCGAAATATTATTATGTTTGCCACGTGCGCTTGAGCACGCGACGACACGGCCGAATGACAAAGTTCTAGCCAGAATGGTGATACTTGGCCGGAGTGGTGATACCGGCCGGATTGAAGTGCTGACTGAAGTGGTGATGCTAACCGGAGTGGTGTAGCTGGGCTAGAGTGATGAGGTCCATCTGATTCATACTACTGATGCAAAGGCTGGCCAAGGACACTACTATGAAGGCCAAGGGCGGACCAATGTAGGGCAAGCCCGAGGACGGTTTGACTGATAGCCGAGGGTGGCCTGTTTAGAAAGCTGGTCACCTGTAAAGTCCAATGCATGCAATTGACTTTGCAGAGTAGGTAGTTGACTTTTCAGAGTTGATAACCAACTTTGTAACATGGATCACCTGCAAAGATTAGAGTAAGAAGACGATTTTACAGAATAGGTGGAAGACTTCACACGACACGAGACCGACTTGCAAACAGACGCCGCCTAGTGAGAAGACCTATCTGTATATATATATATCGCTATAATTCAGAAAAGGTAAGAAACAGAATATACAAAGAGTCGTATTTTGCTCTTGTACTCTATTCTTCGAGGGTTTTTATAACCAAAATTTTATATAGTGAGATTTTTATGGATAAAGTGTCCCGTAGTTTTCTCCCTCTTATTTAGAAGAAGGTTTTTATGTAAATATTGTGTCTTGTTCTTCTCTCTCCCTATTGTGTGTGACTGTTGTTATCTTTTCTCATCTCGATTCTACTATCTTGTCGGCGTCCGTTGCCCAACAAATGATATCAGAGACAGATTATCGATTCTGGCAGTTGAATTTTATTGGAATAGATGGAGGTAGGTGACAAGATGATTTACTTGAATGGTACGAACTATGATATTTGGTAAAGCAAAATAAAGGACTTGCTATTCGTCAAGACAATGCATCAACTGGTGTTCACAGTACAAAAACCCGAGGCCAAGTCTGATGCAGATTGGGCCTTCGAGCATGAGCAGGTCTGCAACTATATTTGACAGTTTGTGAATGACAATGTATATAATCACATTCGAAAGAAGAAGAATGCAAAGACATTGTGAGAGAAGTTAGAGATATTGCTAAAGGATCAGACACTTTGCGCAAAAACCCTTCATTCGTGAAAGTTTTATGGAAGAATCATTCACCCGAATAAGCAACATGAGAGTGCGAAGAGGAGATCCAGAGCAAATACCCCCATTTGTTTCCTTAAGGAAAGTAATTTCGTTAAATTTTGAGGATGAAATTTTTATAAACGGGGGAGAGTTGATAGGTTTTGATTTCAAAATATGATAATTAGAAGATACCTAAATCAATAATGATCAAAATTAAACTTAAAAAATAGAAAAAATCATTACTGGAAGCAAAAAGGGAAGAAAATAGGTCTGGCGCTCGAGTAGCGCTCGAGACGCTGTTCAAGCAGATCAGAATAGGCACGCCTGAGCAATGCTCGAGGTGCTACTCGAGCGCATTTAATAGAATTTGGCATTTGAAGAATGCCTGAATGGTGCTCGAGTGCAAGCCTAAAATTTTGTCCACCGACTTATTTTTATTCTTTTAAATAGGGTAAGGGGGGAGAGAAAAATAAGGGCTCAACAAATACAAAGGAGAAGGAGATAAAGGAGAAGGAAGGAGAAGGAAAATGGGGAAGAAGAGGGGATTTCGGCGACTTTCGATCCGATTAGAGTAAAAAAATCGATAAATCACATTGAAGTAAGTGTACCACCAACTTTATATTCCTCTATTATTGTCGTTTAATATCTCAATTTTGACATTTATACTCTAAACCCTCTTTTCCTAAAATTTGCTCCAAACAATATATATTTCTCATGATTTATTGGATAGATTTTATATTTAATCATAAATATAATAATGTATGGTTCCGATTTCATGATTTGGCATGAATTTTTTGTTCGATTTATGTCTGAAAGATTTACTCAAAACCCAAATTCCAAAATGGAAGTATGAAAATTGTTGTAAGTTTTGAGAAATGTGATGAAAATGTTATTTGGCACATTAGTTAAGTTTATTTGATGATTTTTTTTGTCTAAGAATTTTCTTAAAGGCTATTCTGTCAATTTCTGAGAGTTTTAGAAATTATCTGAACATTTGATTCGTATGAGTTTGAAGTGGCATTTGAGACATGATGAGTTAAGACAAAGAGTTAAAAACAAGCATACCCTAGGTCAGCAAGAAAATTGGACCTAGGACTGTTTTACAATCAGGTACGATTCTCCGACATGCCTTAGAATGTTACGGTGATAATTAAAGATAACCTCGACTATGGAGTGATACGTGGTCCACCCTTCCTCGGGGTGTTAATTTTGGAGGATAGATATTTTGAACGATTCTACCCTTATGGTGGAAATTTGAAGAATGAGAACTTTAGAACTTTAAACTTTTAAATTTTGGCATTGAATTGTGTGAATTGAATACAATCTATCCTTAATTATTCGCTCCCTCAACTAGTATGATCTACTAGCTCGGGTCCCTTTTGATAGTAAAAGTTAAATTAAATGATAAGCGAGGTTTTGAACCGATATTTGATTTTCAGAACATTTTCTGATTAAGAATAGTAAAGAAAATAACCACAGGAAAAATATAAGAAATAAAACAGGATTTTCGTCTCTAAACTCATGTTTCCAGATCGTTCCATGCTTTCTATTGTTTCTGCATGTCTTTTGTTCCCTAATCATGTCATGCTAATTTCCTTCTATTATATATATATGTTTATACGAATTTTGTATATTTCTGTTTTTATGGTACCTTACTGGGCTTCGGTTCATCCTTGTTGCTTTTATTTTTTTCCCTCCAGATGAGACCGTAAATCTGATACCTGATGAGTAGGAGTAAAGGAAAGACTTAGATAAATAAGCTTAGTGGAGACCGAAAGTCTTTTAAAAAACTTTTGGACTCTGATAATTTGTAAATATAAATAACTAATTTTGTGGATAAAAATTATATAATGGATAGTCATAGCATGTTATATTTTATATTGGGATACTGTTTTTACTTCTGCAAGATTATTTTATGGATTTAGTTTTGCTTTCGCGTTTTGACTTTGGATTTGTACATGTTCCTAATTCTCATCTCCCTTTTGAACTGATATTTTGGATAGGATTATTGTGTTGGAGCCATGGATGAATATGGCATTTTGATGATCCTGTGTTTGTATTATGAATGAATGGATGTTGAAGCCTATTTATTTGCATATTTATTCAGGTTGTTTGTATTGATTTTTGTCCAATTTTAGAGAAAACTCTATCCGATTTTTTGTAGAATTTAATGAATTAAATTAATGGGGTTTTAAATTAATTTGTTTAAATATGAATCGACGGAGGTTATTAGAGAAAAATGACCCATTTCGTAACAGTTAGTATTAGAGAAAGGAGATACTTTAGAATTGATTGCTCTTAAAGCAGAAGCTTAGGTTCAAGTTTAAGTATGAATAGGTTGAGGGTAATTAGGATTAGATAGGATGTTTAGGTGTTAGCCCCTAGGTTAATCCAAAATTATATTGAGTTATTGTTAACCCCTCCCTCTAACATGATTTCTTGATGTCTATTAATACTGTAATATTTTTTATTATAGGATATAGCATTGCTAGTAGAAGTGGTAGAAGAAACACCCGCGGAGGTGCTAGAACTCCCTAGGATCGAGAGGCTGAATGCTTGAATTTGTTGGGGAGAATGACGAACATTATCGAATCAACGGAGTAACGTCATTTGGCTCCGATTCCTGTACAGAGCTGGCCCCAATAAATCCTACCCTGACGGTTTATGATAAATTTACGGTAGTGAGGGTGCCTGAATTTTTGGGAGAACCAGATCCGACGAAGGCGGATATTTCGATTCGGAGAATGAAGAAGATTTTTCCGGTGATCCGATACTCTGATCGAAAAAAGGTTACTTTTGCGGCGTATAAATTGGAGGATGAAGCAGATAGCTGGTGGTCTATAAAGAAAAGGGCGTTGGGAGTGCCTGATGATGATATTACTTAGGAAATATTTGAAGAAACTTTTATAAAAAAACACTTTCCCTCTAACCTCCAAGATCAAAAGGAGTAAGAATTTATGTAGCTTAGACAAGGGAACCACACTGTAGCTAAATATGATGTAAAATTTACTGAATTATCTCGATATACACAATATATTGTAGAGGATGAATTGAGGAAAGTTAAAAAGTTCCTGTAAGTGTTAAGAGATGATATTAGGAGATAATTGGTGACTCGAAAGCTCCATACCTACGCGGAGATTTTGGATCGAGCTTTGATATTTGAGAGGGAGATGGAGACTCAGAAATTCTTCGCTAAGAGGGCAATCAATCGGGCAAGTTATAGCACAGGATCGAATTTGAGATCCTTTGGGCCATCAAAAAGGACGAAGACAGTAGATAAGGGGAAGAGTATTATTGAGGTTTAGTCGGTGACGAGTTTTTCGGCGTGAGCAGCTGACTATGTTTCTTACGGGAAGAAGAACATGGGGAAGCCCTGTTTTAAAGCGATGGGGGTTTGTTTTAATTGTGGTCAGCAGGGATACTTGATTAAAGATTGCTCACTGCCAAAGAGGTTGGAAGCAAAGAAGCCTACTGTTTAGGCTAAAGCGTTCACGGTGACTGTACCGGACACTGAGGAATCCTCGAACGTGGTGGAAGGTACCCTTCTTATTTGTGAAGTTTCAGCTTCTATTTTATTTGATTCTGGATTTATACACTCTTTTGTTTCCCTACAATTTACATTCTATATTGTATCCACTCATAGAATTCTAGATTATTCCTTAGCAATATTGATAACTACTAGATCGTTGATAATTACTGATATTATGTATCTAAAGTGTATAGTTGAGGTAAATGGGATGCATTTGATGGTGGATTTGGTATTATTGAATATGTGTGATTTTGATATTATTTTGGGAATGGACTGGCTAGCTAAATTTTATGCTAATATTGATTATTTTTCTTAAAAGGGTGTGTATTGATATTCCTAGAATCAAACTCTTCTTCTTTCAAGGCATTAGGAAGAAGGAGATGCCTATATTGATTTTGGCTTTACATGATAAGTATTTGATGAAAAATAGATGTTAAGCTTATCTAGCATATGCCAGCACCATTGGGAGTCATAGTGTACCAGCGAAGGACATTTTGGTTGTATGTGATTTTGAGGATGTGTTTCCAAAGGAATTGCCAGGGTTACCTCCTCACTGAGAAATTGAATTTAAAATTATAGTTATTCCTAGTGTTAGCCCGATTTTGAAGGCACATTATTGTATGGCACTTGCTGAGTTGAAGAAGTTGAAGGTACAATTACAAGAATTATTAGATAAAGGTTTCATTGGGCCGAGTGTATCTCCATGTGGTGCACCAGTACTCTTTGTGAAGAACAAGGACGGGTCCTCGCGGCTATGTGTGAATTATTGTAAACTAAATAAAATCACGATAAAAAACAAATATCCATTGCCACACATTGATAATTTATTTGACCAATTGTAAGAATCTCGGGTGTTTTCTAAGATTGATTTGCGATCGAGATACCACCAGTTGAGGATTAAGTAGAAGGATGTGGCCAAGACAACTTTTCGGACAAGGTATAGCCACTATGAATTTCTTATTATACCTTTTGGTCTTACTGATGCTTCTGCTACTTTTATGGATCTAATGAATCGGGTGTTTAAATTGTCACGAATTGGGACCGAGTTGGTCAATTTAAATAATTAAATATATATCAATTATTATTCTTATAATTTTCAAACCCAAGTGTGATCACTAAATATATAAAATTTCATAAAATTTTATAATCCACACAAGACCTTATTAGATAATATAAATGTGACCTGATCTACAAAATAGTCGTAAGGGGGTAACTAATAGAGACAATGACTTATCCACATTAAATCGATCAAATAAATTCTTAACATACAAAACCATGGCCTATACTCGATCGATTCCAACATCTCATAACAATCCACGCAAAATTTATTCATACCCGATATATGGTTGATAGTATCAAAATCCAAAAATACGACACTCACCAGAGGAATACAGTGCTGAGCTGAAACTCTTCGCGCTACTGCGATAAAGTCGATCCTCTACTCTGGAGGGATAAAACAGAAGAATGAGCCTAATGTCCAACAAGTATCATAGATGAACAAATGAGTTTGAAGAATACAAAAGAAAGGTCAAGTAGATAAATCCAAATCACCAATAAATAAATAAAAACTTTAAATCTAAAATCTAATTGTAGTCTCGTACTCAAATCAAATATTCAAATCTAGTGCAAATATCCAAATCGAAAAACAGTCCTCATCGGGACATTTTTCTATTCAGACTGATTCCAACAGGCAAATAGCTAATTTTAAGTTCGAGTCCTAGTCCGAGTTCAAGTCCCGATCAACTTGTAATTTAGGGTAGAATCCGATAGTCGGATAATCTAATAGCATGTACAGAAATCGAAACAGTACCGCGACAGATAGCCAAGGGTTCGGATAAAAACATATAATCAAAATTATTTGTACGAGACACACCATGGCGCAACTGAGGGCAAAATCAGCGAATTTCAAATCTAAGTTCAAAATCTAAATCCAAATTAAGTTCAATGCAAATAAATGCAAAGATATAAATCATGTATCAAATTTGAGTTTCGATTATTTAAAGATTAGCTTGAGAAAGGATTACACATAATCTCGATAAACAGGCCAGTATGTATGTCCACCCATGTACTCTGTACCTATAGATAAGGTTGCTCACTATTGTTTGCCACCCGAGGCTTTGGGTGTAATCATTAAACTTATCAGATATATTAGGACGTTTGAATAAATTATAAGGTCGAATCAAATTATCTAAATGGGAAGGGTCACTACTCCAAACCTTTCTTGTCGGTAGAAAAAAATTTTTAAATAATAAAATATCTCCCCGTCGGGAGCTGGCCAGAATATCAAATATTCCAAATCTAAATATAGTGACCACGACCCGACACGTGCATGTGATTGTACGGCCTATGCAAAGTTTTATACTCATTTTTATACAAATATACTGGTATAAAAATATACAATTTTTAATAAATTATTTGGACTTTTGGAAACATATTAATTCCTCCAAAATCATAAAACTCAATCCAATAACCCCCAAAATATCTAATGAACTACACATACATATCTAGAATAAATAAATCAGGTGTATAAAAATATAAGCATGTTAGTAAAAATTATAAACAGTATCCAAAATATATTAGAAATTAAATCAGACCAAAGAAGGGGTTTGTAGATACTTACTTTGGCCTCATACTTTGTAGATCTAAAGGAGGTCCTGAAGTGTTCGAACGACACCCTTTCCCTCTCTTGCCGCGCGGAGCTCATGTCACTAGCACTCCTCTCTCTGCGCAACTTCTCTGCCGCACTGCTACCACTACAACAGCCACTAGCGTGACCGTCACTGGCCTTCTTGGCTCCTCCTCGCCGGCATTGGCGCTACTTTGCTGCCTCTCTCTTGCTGTTGGCACGATCTCTCTCTCCACCTGCGCGGGCTCTCTCTCTCTCTCTCCCGTGCGAGCTTGCTGCCGAGCGTCATTACCGCTCCTCCCATGGCCGCCGCTGATCACCGGTCCACAATCTCCACCCCACGGTGCCGCCAAAGCCTCCAACAGCTACTGCCGACGTCCACGACGACCGCCTCACCGAGTGCCATCAGCCACCACCAACGCTTACCACCACTGCACCACGCATGAGTTGTCGTCTCCTCACCGCACCCCCACCGTCGTAGTTGCCAGCCACTTCTCTCCTTCC
>JAODPA010148804.1:0-15148 GCA_025585075.1 Nepenthes mirabilis
GGGGGGGGGACTTCATTATATATAAGCCTACATTTGGTCCATTACTGAGGATACATCATAAAATATTAACTTGAAATTAAGATATGTTAGCTTTGGCTTCTGATTGAAACCACGAATAATAATGTAAAACAGTAATCCACCTGTTTCCAAAAGAGCCTTGGAGAATAAAGGAAATATTATTAAAGTAAAATCGCTCCAGAGGATTTGAAAGTAAAGATGCCAGTCCTGCTAAAGAAGAAAAGGCTTTGTTCCCTTAGAGAAAGAAGCAAAGAAGCACAAATTGAAAGAGTAACAGACAGAAACCATACAGCAATGTCCAAAAGGTTTGCAAGGTATCAAAAACAAACCCCATACATGATGATATATACCTGAAACTCCATTCCAATGAGCATCATTATCGACTCCAGCAAAAAACAAAAACAGCAGGCATCCCGTTCCTACCTATATACCAGACATTACCTTCTTATATGGAAGACCAGAGGCAGCAATTCCGTTTTCGACTTCCTTGGTTACCTCCTGCACCGGCTGCTGTTCGTCCCCCAGTGGAAGACGGCCGAGTTGCCTCACGGCCTCCATTTCGTCCGGCTGAGGTTGCCCCACCCACTTCCCCTTCTCAGCCACCTCCTCCACCAGATCAAGCACCACTATCAACAGTGCCAGCTTCACCATCCCATGCAGCACCTCCATCTCCCGCTGCCACACAACCAGCATTACCGTCTCAAATAGCCCCTCAAGCTCGAGCTACATCTCAACCCCCATCTCCATCCCGTGTAACTTCTCAACCCCAATCACCACCAGAATTAGCCCCCATGTCTTTATCTACACCCCTGTTATCCTCTCAGCTGCGGCAATCAGAGTCAACACCCTTGCTTTCTCAGATAGAACCGCTGGTGCAGCCAACAGCAGGGCCCTCATCCCCTCCAAAGATACAAAATGCAACCCAAAATGAGTCTCAACATCCCAAAGTTTCTGATCAAAACTCCCCACCAGTACTGCTCCAACAGCAACCCTCAAAGCTAGAAACAACTCAGCCATTCATCCAAGAGACCAAACCCAAGGTAGACTACAAAGAGAAGCCTCAAACTAAGATAGATGATAATCAATCTCATGTAGTGGCAGAACATCCATCGCAAGTATTGGGCAACAATACAGCAGATACACCACCTTATGCTGCAGCTGCGGAGACACTTGCCCTACCCCAGAAGTTGGACTTATCATCAGCAACTGGTATGAACCTCAAGGCCATTCTAGAAGCAGAAAGGAAGTTGGATGATGCTCAAGTGAAGAAGGTTGAGCAACAGGTCATAGAAACAGCAACGAAAGACCAGTTTGAAGGGGAACCTAAGCAAAAGGCAGAGACCCACTTTACCAAACAGGAACACGGTATAGATGAGCACGGCCAGCTTCCAAATGAAGAAATATTAGATAAAAAACAAGTGTTACCTACCTCAGGGGCTCGTAGAAAACTTATGGAGACCATGATCCCTACTTATCCAAAGGTAAGCAGACTTCTTCCAAAACCTATTACAGCGCCCCCCAAGGGGGGGAATGCTTGCTTGCCTAACGAGGTCAAGGAAGACATAACTAAGTTTGTACACAAGCTAGGTATAGGACAAGCAAAGCAGCCCTTGGATGATAAGCCATACAGTATAATCACCCTAGCTGGGGAAAATAAAGGAGCATCCATGCACCTGGGTTTGGAGCCTGTAAAAAGAGAAGGGTCCATTCACATATACAGGGGCCATAAGATAAAGCCAGATGAAAGTGTCAACACTACCACCGATGAGGAGGGGAGCTCTAAGACAGGAAAATCCGGAGAGCAAAAGGCTGAGGAAGATAAGGCAACAGAAGCACACATCAACAGCAATGCCCAAGGCATCAATAACTCACTTGTATTCAGCAGCTCTATTACCGAGACCAATCCTGGGGTCAAGCTGGTCCATTCCCGCAGCCCAACAGAACCCGTGAAATTGAAAAATATATAGGCACATCTGAGACATTAAAGCAGAATTTGCAACAGCATAGTCAGTAAATTTCCGCAGACCTTTCTTTGGTCATTAATTTAAATCTGTAAGTCTAAATATTTAGTCTTGGGCTTATTCGCCCGTTTCATCTATATGTACCGAGGAATTCCTTAGATATTATGCAAAATGGATCTGTTGTGTCATTGATCATAGTTTACTATATGTTTCCACATTGCCTACCCATTCTGAAAAGAAAGCAAGTGCCTTTTCCCAGCTGAAAGCTCACTAATGATCCATCAGTGAGAAAAGACAATGACACAGAGGCCTTTTCTTGTAATCAAGTGACTCTGATCCAGAAAATCCGGAAACATAGAATCATGGTTGTCAGTATGGATGCAAGGAGAAGAGAGAAGACAACAGCACAAACATTTTGCAAAATTTGTTAGACAAAATATAATCATGATGGGCAGCAACCACCAAGCAGGTCTAAAATTTACACCCATGATATGCTGCCAATATAAAATAATAAGGATGCAATATCATCCATTAAGAGATAATATTCTAAATTTATAAAGATGTGTTATTTAGGACTTTATCTGTGCAAGATGTAAAGATTTTATGACAGGGTTCAAATGTACAAGTGATAATAAATCTTCTGCGGCTCACTTGGCCAGAATTTTCCGCAAAACCAATGTTCTCCACAAGCAATATAGCTGCATATTCAACTGCTTGACAAAAGCGGTTGCGCAAATCAAGTAGGCCTAGTGCTCTCTATATGCTTCTTAGGTCAATGCCATTATCAACCAAATGCCTCCAAAACTAAGGTATGTTATGTCATAAGTCAGAAGCTTGTGTAACCTAGGAGTTCTTCACAATGGTTTTATACACAGTAGACCTTATGGAAGAACTTAATCGTTTCCTAGAGTTGAACTAATATCCATCATTCACAGGTTGGATTAGTGTCAAAACTGCTCAGGCAGATGGCAAAGCTTGAAAACTGATAGGCGGTAGCCGTAGTCCATTGTGAATATATCTTTTCCAATCTTGCCAAACTGTAAAATCAGTTTTTCTTGTTCTTATGTGAGAAACCTGTGACGAGGATCTATGGCTGTCACAAGCTGAAAATTCTTAACAGAAGCCACTGTAACACACCCTCTCAAATTGAGGCACCAGCACTGCAATTGTGATTGTCATCTGGGAGCTTTATTTTTAAGAACAAGCGGATCCTTGGTCCCCCTAATAATTTCTGATGCCTCAGAAATTCAATAGTGCAACTGGCAACAGGAGGCTTTTGTCTTTTGAAACTAATAAGCAGCCAAGCTGTTCATCAACAAATTTTGTGAATGCTAATGGGATTGAGGGAGTTCCCCCTTCCTCAATTGCGGCTACAGGAATAGTATGCATAGTGCATTGCATTCTCATTGGAGTGCAGAGAACATTTAGCTCATAAGAAATAGATGAGTTAGTGGTGAAAAACCTATACACCATGAAAGAAAAGTGAGGACAGGATGGCAAAGATGGACAAAGAAAATCAGAATTTTTATTCAAATATATTCAACTCCATAATTTTCAATGATACAATGATTCTATAAATATAGCACTCAAGACATTAAGTTGGAGCTTTTCAAATTTCAAGTTCAAATTGCAAGGCATAAATCCAATTAAAACACCTAGGAATAAGAGAATAATACACATTTAATATACCTTATTGCACCTAACTTATTTCAAATCTCCTAATCAATTTGGATTTAATATTCAACATCCCCTCTTAAACCCAATTAATCTAGGGTCTTCATCCATAATCGATCTTGTACCCTTTGGCAACCAACCTTGCATTGAATTGTTGGACTTCACCACTTGCACTTTTCTTCATTTTGTAAATCCACTTTACATTGATACCTTTTTAGGCTTTCAGTAAAGCGGTGAATTTCCATGCGCCTATTTTTCAATTGCTTCGATCTCCTCATCCATGGCTTTTCTCCACTTCCCTTCTTGGACTGCTTTTATAAAAGTAAATGGATAATATCTTGTAAAGAAACAAAACAAGATAAGGTTATAATTATTAATCTCAGTTGTGTCATATATTTCCCATAAACTCTTTGTCTTTTGCAATAAAGCTTCTGATGATGATGATGAATGAGCACTGCTAAGTAGATGATGATCCTGATCGATAGGGAGCAACACTCCTTTGGAACACGGGAGAACTGAGTGAAGATTCGGCATCATTGTGACTTCATTCACCCTTGCGGTTTTCCCTCTTCAACAACAAGATTTATAATTTTTTCATCAAATTTTTGCTCCCAATTCTACTTTTCACCCCCTTCAAAATCACCTCTCCACTCATGACAACTTGTTTAATGAGAGGATTATATAAGTCATAACCCATGGTTCTATAACCATAACAGGAAAAAATGCACTTTTCACCTTTTTCATCAACTTTTGTCCTCCTAACTTTTATGATCTTTTGCTTAGGCAACACATCCGAACACTCTAAGGTATCCTACAATATGCTTGAAAAAACTCCATGCCTCTTTGGTTGTCATCATTGGAACAATCCTTGTTGGACATTGGTTTTGTAAATAAACTGCAAAAGCAACCGCTTCAACCCAAAATTCTTTAAGGAACTCTGCCTTTTAGGATGCTTTGAACCATTTCAAGAATGATCCTATTTTTTCTTTCGAAAATTCCATTCAATTGGGGGGGGGGGTGTAGGATAGTGTAACACAATGTACAATTCCATGCTCTTGCAAGATTTCATAAGAGTATCAGAAGTGTACTCACTTCCTTGAATTGCTTCTCTGTAACATGTTTAAACTCTTCTAACATGTCAAATTCTTCGGATTTTTTTAAATAAACTCAAGTCTTCTAGCTATGATCATCAACAAATGCAAGAAAGTACCTCTTCTTCCATTTGACATCACATTCAATAGACCACAAACATCAGTGTGAACAAACTCAAGTGGTTGTAATGCTCTACACTTTACTTCCTTGGAGAAATTAGATCAATGATGCTTTCCTATAATACATTCTTTACAAATCTTATTCAGATGGTCAATTAAAAGTACAACTCTCACTGTACCATCGCTTGAAAGCATTTTTAGCCCACCAAAATTGAGGCAGTTGAACCTTAAGTTCCATAATTATGCCTCGTCTTCAAAGATCGCATTCAACCACTTTACTGCATCATGTTTGATGTCCTAGAAGGACATCCTATTGCTTAATATCCTCACACTTACAATCAAATTGTTAGAAGCATCCTTGATTGTAAGATAAAAATTCAACATTCTAATAGTGTAACTCTTTTTCCAAAAGTTGCTCCAAACTGAAGATGCTTTTGTCATGCTTAGAATATAACAAAGATTAAAAATAAAATCATGATTACAGTTTTTAAATTTGACAAGGATCTTGCTGTTGCCTTTCCCCATAATTTTGAAGGAGTTGCCAAAAGATGAAACACCTCATCAAAATCAACAAACTTCTTTTTTTTTTTACCACACATGTAATTGCTTGCACCAGTGTCTAGGAATCACGTGTTTATTCTGTCTCCATCAAGCCCATTGTGGGTTAGTAAAAAAGTGTGGTCAGCTTCGTAATCTTCTTTCTCTACAAGATTAGCATACCAACTACTTTCATCGTTGTACTTCGACCTACATTCATGGCTATAATATCTAGAGTTTTGACATTTATAACACTTCACATCTTTTTTACCGAGCCATTGTCCACCACAGCGGACATCCCTTTTCCTCTAGATCTTCCTCTACCTCTTTCCCTAGATATAAAGGAATTTTCACCATGTTCACCTCCATCTCTACCTCTTCCACCATTGTTCCTTCCTCAATCTCTATAGCCTTAACCTTTACCTCGTTGAAAGGTCTCCCCTTGGTCTTTTCCTTCCTCGAAGGAAAGTTTAGATTGGAAGGCATGCTCAATTGAAGTTGAAGACTTCATGTTGATTCGTTGCTCATGAATTTCAAATGCAGCTTTCAAATCATTGAAAGTAGTAGATTCCTTTGGCTCTTCAATTGCAACAACATGCTCAAATTGGAACTAAGTTGGCATAAAAAATTTCTAGCACACTTACATTTTCGTGTTTCTCTCCTTATCTATGGATCTGACTCACAATCATCATCGTTTTTGTAAAATAATTGGCAACGAATTCATCATCATACATGTTCAACATATCAAGTTCGCCTCGTAGAATTTGTTGTCACATCCTCACTGTTTTCTCAATTCATCAAAAGGAATTTTTTAGTATATCGTATGCTTGCTTAGAAGTATTATGCCTTGATAGGTAAAATACAATGCTTTTTTGTCCTTCTTCCTCATTTCCTTCAACTGATTTTGTTGATTCTTCAGTAAGCTCTCCTGTTGTGTTTGAGTGTTGGGCTCCTTATACCATCTATCAACAAGATCACATAGGTCATGGAATCCCAGGAGCACCTATATTTGTTACTCCAATTCTCATAGTTGTCTTTTCCTAAAATAGGAAATTTTAGTTAGAAGAAAATGTTCTTGGGTACTACTAATTGGATCTCGATTTTTTTTAACTTTGAACTTTGTTGGGCAGTGTGATGAAGGTGGCGGCCAGGAACTCCACAAGATACTACTTTGGGAAAATGGGCCTAGAGGTTAAGCATTTACTATCTCTGATACAACTTTTGTGAGTTAATTGTGGAAAAACTCATATGCCATGGAAGAAAAGTGAGAATGGAATGGTGAATATGGGAAAAAAAATCAGAATTTTTATTCAAATATATTCAACTCTATAAATTTTCATGATACAAGGACTCCGTTAATAGACTCATTAAGTTGGAGCCTTCAATTTTCAAATTAAAATTGCAAGACATAAATCCAACTGAAATTGTTAGGGAAGACAATAATGCACATTCAATGTACCTTATTGCATCTAACGTATTTCAAATCTCCTAATCAATTTGGGTTTAATATTCAACAATTGAGCCCACATCATAACTCCCTGCAGATAACTTCAAAAACAACTGTCTGGAATGGATTCTATGACAAGATCAATAGTGGGAGTGTAAGAAAACAAAATCCTGAAGGAAGAGGAAAACTGAAGAACAAAAATGAGAAGATCAATAGGGATGAAAAAGGAGGCAATCTGCCCAGAGAAAATATAATTCAACAATTGAAGTATTATGTACATCAGAGGCTGTAAATATATAACTGAGAAAAGGACCAAACTGATAAACAAACTATGACTGTCAACAAACTAATTTAAACAACAATTCAGTCGGCTAATTCATCAATTGCAGTAATACCAGTTCAACCATCAGTTTTAGCTGTAGCATCTTATGGTGTAATGGTTGTGTATTAACCCCAAATTAATTAGGGGATTCAAATAAGTTAGGTATAATTAGATACATTAAATGTGCATTATTATCTTGTCCCTAGGAGTTTTAATTTGATTTATGCCTTGCAAATTGAATTTTACAAGTTCAAATACTCATCATATCGGTATCAGAGTTACCAAAAACTTAGCCTCTAAACAAAATTAGCCCAAAACCCAATCTTGTGGATCAGCCACCACCATCATTACACCGGCCAGAAAGATTCAAGCTCTAGAAATCGAAATCTAAAGGGTAGTAGCCATGAACAATTTTTTTCAACCAAAATTTCCTATTTTAGGAAACAATAACTATGAAAATTGGAGTATCTAAATGAAGGTGCTCTTGAGATTGCAAGACCAATGGGATTGTTGATAGAGGTTATAAGGAGCCCAATTCCCAAGCACAAGAGGAGATCTTACCAAAGAATCAAAGAAATTTATTGAAAGAGATGAGTAAGAAAGAAAAAAAGACGTATTTTATCTATCAATGTGTAAATGAAGAAAGTTTTTAAAAGACTTATGCTGCTACTACTTCTAAGCAAGTGCGAGATATACTAAAAAGTTTATTTCAAAGAACTAATGAGACAGTGAGGTGTGACTACAAATTCTACAAGGCAAACTTGAAATGTTAAGCATGCATGGTGGTGAATCCATTGCCAATTATTTTACATGAACAATGATGATTGTGAATCATATCTGGAGATATGGTGAGAAACTTAAAAATGTAAGTGTGGTTGTAAAAAATATTATGCTCACTTAATTCCAAGTTTGAGTATTCTGTTGTTGCAATTGAAGTGTAAAAAAATCTTACTACTTTGACTATCGATGATTTGAAAGTCACAATTGAAGTTCATGAGCAAAAGATTAATAAGAAGTCTTTAACTTTACTTAAGCATGCCTTTCAATTTAAGGTTTCTTTCAACGAAGGCAAAGATCAATGTGGACCTTTTATAAAGGTAGAGGTCGAGACTATAGATGTTCAGGAAGAAAAAGGTGGACAAGTTAGAGATGGAGTTGGACGTGGTGAAATTTCCTTTATTTCTAGAGGAAGAGGAAAATCGAAAGGAAGAGGAAGAGATGCTGGCTACGGTTGCTGTAATAGTGGATAATAGCTTGGCTTGGAAGATGTGAAGTGCCATAACTATTAAAATGTTGAACATTATAGTTATGATTGTAGACCAAGGTAACGATAGAAGTAGTGAATATGTTAATCTTGTCGAAAAAAGGCGATTACAAAGATGGCCATAACTATAAGCTTGATGGAGAAAAAAGGAACACGTGGTTCCTAGATATCAGTGTGAACAATCACATCGGTGTAAGAATGAGATGTTTGTTGATCTTGACAAGATATCTCATGAGCACATCACTTTTGGAGACTCCTCCAATATTCCAATGAAAGGCAAAGGCAAGATCCCTATCAAACTCAACAATAATCATGATTTTATTTACAATATTTATTACGTTCATGAATGACAAAAAATATCTTGAGTTTGAAATAACTTTTGGAAAATGGTAACACTATTAACATGAAGAATGTTTACACTTGCAATCAAATCTTTGATTGCAAATATAAGGATGTTAAGTAACAAGATATTCTCCTTGGAAATCAAACATGATGTGTCGAAGTGCTTGAATGCAATCTTGAAAGAGGAGGTGTGGTTATCGAATTTGAGGTTCGGCAGCATCAATTTTGGTGGGTTAAAAATACTTTCTAGTAGTGAAATGGTAAGAGGTATGCTCCTAATTGACCATCTGAAAGAAATTTGTGAAGGATGTGTTCTCGTAAAGCATCATCAATCTAACTTCTACAAAGAAGTAAAACGGAGAGCATCACAACTACTTAAGCTTGTTCATACCAACAGTTGTGGCCGATTGAATCCAATATCAAATGAAAAGAATAGGTACTTTATTACATTATTAATGATTTTAGCCAAAAGACTTCAGTTTTATTAATGAGAAATTCAAATTATTTGACGTGTCTAAAGAGTTTAAAAGTTTAAAGAAGCATAGTGACCAATGCATCAAGATGTTGCAGTTCGATCAAGGATGTGAGTACACTCCAATGCACTTATAAAATTTTGCTAATAGCATGCAATTGTCCATCATCTTACACTGTCCTATATAACCCAATTGAATGGGGTTTCCGTAAGAAAAAAATAGGACTATTCTTGACACTATTTGAAGTATGTTGAAAGCTAAGGAGATGCTTAGAAAATTTTAGGCCAAAGTGATTGCCTTTACAATTTTTTTACTTAACTAGTGTCCAACAAGATGTAAACCAGTAATAACACCCAAAAAGGCATGGTATTGTTCCTAGCCTAGTGTCGGACACCTCAAAGTGTTTAGGTATGTTGCCTATGCAATGATCCTGGAGGCTAGAAGGACTAAACTTGATGACAAAGGTAAGAAATATATTTTTCCCAATGACAGTAATAAAACCATGTGTTATAAGTTATATAATCCTCTCACCAAACAAATTGCGACAGTAGAGATGTGATTTTTTGAAAAGGGTAGTAAGTGGAAGTGGGAGAAAAAAGTACGTGATAAAAGTATGTTTCTTGTTCTTGAAGAGGAAGAACTGACATGGACGAATCAAGCCACAAGGGAGACGAATCCTCCACCCAATTCTCCCGTGTCTCAAAGGAGTGTTACTCCGTTTTGATCTAGGTCATCATCTACTCAACAAAGTGCTCATTCATCATCTTCATCGAAGGCTCGGACGTAGAAAACAAGGGAGTTTGGGAAATTTTATGACGCCACCAATATTGACGATTATAACTTGTTTTGTTTCTTTACAGGATATGAAACATTTACTTTTCTAGAAGCCATCCAAGAGAAAAGTGGAGAAAAACTACAGATAATAAGATCGAGGCAATTGAAACAATGTTATGGAAACTCATCACTTTACCGAAAGCCCACAAATCTATTGGTGTAAAATAGACTTATAAAACAAAGAGAAGTGCAAGCGGTGAACTACAACAATTCAAGACGAGGTTGGCCGTCAAAGGCTACAAGCAATTAGCTGAGATTGATTATGGAGAGCTGTTTGCACTTGTAACTCAATTGGAGACCATTATGCTATTAGTTTCGATTGTCGTTCAACAAAAATGGAAGATCTACCAACTTGACGTGAAATCGGCATTATTGAATAATTTTCTCAAAGAAGAGTTACACGTTGAACAAGTCTCAGATACGTCAAAGTTGAGCACAAAGACGAAGTTTACAAGTTGAATAAAGCTCTCTACAGGCTTAAACAAGCACCATAGACATAGATTGCAAGAATCTATTGGTATTTTCATGATATCAGTTTTAAAAAATACCCTTATAAACATATGCTTTATATGAAGAATCTTGGTAATAGAGATGCATTGTTTGTGAATCTTCATAGTGATGACTTGATTTTTACGTGAAATAATTCATCATTATTCAATAAGTTCAAACAAAGCATGCTTAAAGAGTTTGAAACGACGGATAGCCGCTTGATGTCCCATTACCTTGGGATTAAAGTCATGCAAAAAGATGGGATTTCCATTTCTCAAAATAACTATGTGAATTAGGCTCTCAATAAGTTCCATATGGAAGTGTGTAATCCAGTCAATACCCTTGTCGCAAGTGGCTTGGAGCTAACAAAGAATGCTAACAGTAATGATGTCAATCTAACTTCAAAATTCTTGTTGGAAGTCTTCCATACCTTCCTAGTATGAGGCTAGATATTATTTATGATGTTGGTTTGATTACTAGGTACGTGGAAGCACTGGATCAGACTCATCTCAATGTGGCAAAATAGATTCTCTGTTATATCAAAGGGACCCTTAATTATGATTTGTTTTGTTCATGTGATAATGAATTTGATCTTTATAGTTATACCATCAATGACTAGGGAAAAGAATTGGATGAACAGAAGAGCACAACTGAATCTTCTTTCTTTATACGCTATTTGGCTTTTACATGGCATTAAAAGAAGAAAACAATTATTATTCTACCAACTTGTAAGCAGAGTATGCGCTAGCTAATTCTACCATGTGTTATACAATTTTGCTTAAAAATTTACTATTTTTTTGGATTTCCTAAAGAAAGCTCCACAAATATTTATATTGACAATAAGTTTGCTATTGCCTTGGCATAAAATCATATGTTCCATGAGAGAAATAAGCACATTAACTTGTTATCATTTTATTTGAGAGCAAGTGAAGAACAAAGATATCGAGTTGGTCTATTGGATGTCTCATGATCAAGTTGCCAACATTTTTACGAAACCACTAAAGTTCAATATGTTCAAAAGGTTGAAGGTGATTCCAGGAAAGACCCTAGAATCATTGGTTTAAGGGGGATGTTGTATATTGACCCCCAAAGTAATTGGGGGATTTGAAATAAATTAGGTATAATAAGAGATATTAAATGTGTATTATTGTCTTGTCCTTAGGAATGTTAATTTGTTTTATGCCTTGCAATTTGAATTTTGAAATTTGAAATGCTCTAACTTAGTGAGTCTTGAGTGCTATATTAATGGAGTTTTTGTATTATGAAGATTGTGGAGTTGAATACATTTGAATAAAAATTCTAATTTTCTTCTTCATCTTTACCATTCTATTCTCCATTTTCTTCCATGGCATATGGGTTTTTTCACCACTAACTGTGATGTCCTACATACAAATCCATTATTAACTTTATTCTTAACCGTATTATTAATATTAATCATAATTATCTCTTCATCAATCAATACAATGTGTCGTAGAGAGACGTAAACTTTTTTCATATCCATTTATGTGGATAATAGTCTTATCATACACATGACTCAAATAAGGAGAGATGCTTGCTAAAATCATACAAAATTTTGTAGAAGCAAATGTTGATCAAAATAACATCATCATATATTCATGTGTCAAAATACAACCTTAGGGCCTATTTACATCAGGTACTTTTTTTTCCCACATACATCATAAGTCAACGATAAACTAGTATATAGAACAAAATAACATTCTTATAAGATCTACTATCTCTTTGTCCTTCACTACTACTCATCTGGCAAGAACTTGTTCAGGCCATATGAAAGATTAGTAAAATAGCAAGCGAGTGAGCCAAATGCTCAATAATGTACAATATATATATAGCAAGGATCATGCAATTTTCTTAATTAAAATATAATAACATGCATAGGAATCATTACAGCATATTAGGACTAAAAACATGATTGAAACCTTCATGTAGCTCCTTACTGATATCTTACCTTGTTTCTTTTCTTCAACCTTATAGTTAATTTTGTTTTCCTTTCTTACTATTCTGTAGGGACCAATGTCAGTAGGCCTTAATAGCTAAATGAGTAATTGATCGAAATCCGAATTGTGTTTTGTCTACACAATCTAAGGCTGGAGCTCATATTAACACCCTGAGATGGGTGATTGTGTTCTATCCACACAATTTAAGGCCGGAGCTCGTATCGCACCCCAAGATAGGTGGATTGTGTTCTGTCCACACAATCTAAGACCGAAACTCATATTAACACCTCGAGATGGGTGGTACATACTGTTAGAGACTTTTATCTTATTGGCATATTCCGTGACCATATGTATTATTATATTGATGTCGGGTTGTGGGTTGTCGGGTTAAAGTCCGTTCGGTCCGCCCTCCACGCGCTCGAGCCCGTCCAAAGTCCGCCCGCTCGCTTGGTGCTCGCTTGGTGCTCGAGCGCATAAACCAGAATGGGGGCCGCTCGCTGCTAGCTCACTAGCCGCTCGAGCCGATAAACCAGAATGTCGCCCGCTCTCTGCTTGCTCTCCAGCCGCTCGAGCCCCGCTCGAGCGCGCGCCCAACGGGCAGATTTTTAAACACGATTTTTGGCTCTACTATAAATATTGGACTTATATTTCTCAACCCTAAGGATTCTGGACAGAGCAATTTCGTGCCTCCTTGAGAAAAAAGGGCTCTCATGCTTCAAGTTCATTGTTTCTTCTATTGAGAAAACTAATCCTAAAAGAGTGTTCTACATATTCATAGAAGTTTTCTCACTACCTTTCATTCACCATTGAAACCTTCATCCTTCTACCATTGTTGGAGACTTTGGTTCGTGAAGAAGGAGACTCATTCGTGATTGGCAATTCAAGTGGCACGAGAGGGAAGAGTGGCTTGAAGACCGGAAGGTGTTCGATTCCGTTGCCGCTGGCAAAGCCAAGGAGTTCCTTGGTAGGGATCACGTGTCGGGAGTAAGTCGGCTAGGTTAGCACGTCGTTACCACCCGGGCTGTAAGTTGATTTTCATAGTGCATTGCTTCCTTAACCGTTGAAGCCCGGAGTATTTTTCTCGATACCGTATCGAGTTTTCACTTCGTCACCAAAAATCGGATCTTTATTATTGTTGTTTATTATTATATATATATATTGTGCATGCTTGTTGTCTCGCTATTATCTAGATTCAAATATCCTTTACGTGTATCGGATATTTAATTTAATTAATTTATTTTATTGCTTCCGCTATACTTGTAACGGGGTCGAAACACGTTAGCACCGATACGTGCCTTTTTCAATTGGTATCAGAGACTTACCCCGATCCACGACCCCCGATCTAGATGTACACGAGTGGATCGCTCTCCGTTCCTCCCTACTTTGATGGGAGTAACTATGTTTATTGGAAGGTCTGTATGAGAGCCTTCCTTAAATCAATGGATGAGCCTGTATGGGCGAGTACCCAAATTGGGTGGACTCCACCTAAAAGTGGTGATGAGCTAAAAGCTCTCTCTTTGTGGTCAAAAGAAGAACTTGATGCTTGCAACTGGAATAGTAAGGGGTTAAATGCTATTTTTATAGCTGTATCTCCCGATGAGTTTAAACGAATCTCAATGTGTGAGATTTCTAAAGATGCGTGGGATATTTTAGAAACCACTCATGAAAGAACGAAACTAGTGAAAAATTCAAAACTGCAAATGCTCACCACTAGATTCGAAGAACTACAAATGCAAGATGATGAAACCTTTGATGAGTTCTATGCAAAATTGAATGACATTGTCAACTTTATATTTAATTTAGGAGAACGAATCCCGAAAAATAGGATTGTTAGAAAAGTTCTTCGATCTTTGCATGAACGTTTTAGACCTAAAGTTACTACCATTGAAGAAAGCAAAGACTTAGATAATTTGAAAATAGAAGAACTTGTAGGATCCCTATAAACGTATGAGCTCACATTGCCTCAATCAAAGAAACAAAAATCAATTGCCTTAAAACCAAGTAGGGAAGAGCGAAATCGAGATTCCGATGAAGAATCATGTAGTGATGACGATTTTTCATTATTTGTTAAGAATTTTAAAAAATTCTTAAGGAAAAAGAACTCTTCATCAGAGAAACTAGATGTGGACTTAAAACGATCACATCAATTTGAGAAGAAAGATCGACATGAGCTTAGGGATTCCAAATCAAAAACTACTCAAAAAGTTCAATGTCATGAATGTAAAGGCTTTGGCCACTATCGGTCTGAATGCCCTAATCTTAAACGCCAACAAGGTCAAGCCTTTAAAGCTAATTTGACCCTAAGTGATGACGAAGAAGAAGAGGGTGAACCATGTTCTGAAAATGGGCCGGTCAAGTACATGGCTTTTATGACCTCCATGTGTGAAAATTCAGTAGATAATTTTGATCAATCTGATGACTCTGAGGCCGAGTCAGAAGCTGAATTTGATGGCCTTCAAGAAGCTTACGATAAACTGTTTAGGGAATGCTTGAAAGCAAAGAAACAAAATAAAACCCTAAACAGTAGGGTCATTGAGTTGGAACAAGAAAGATTAGCTCTTCAATCCGAATTAGATTCTAAAACTCAAGAAATTGAGAATCTGAAAGTCTCATGTACTAAA
>JAODPA010148815.1:0-15148 GCA_025585075.1 Nepenthes mirabilis
AATAATGAATAGTAAAATACTTTTCTTAGATATTATTATTTCAGTTTCCAAAGTGTTGTTACGTGAAACACTTTGGCATAGTATTGCACTCAATTTCCAATTATATGCATCTAATCATCCCCAAATCTAAAATTAAAAATGTAAGAATGACACCTCCTCCTTGTTCCCTTTCATTATTATTATATGTATTGAATTTGCCTAGATCCCATCATATATCCAAGAATATCGGATACTTAAGCCATCTTTTTATTCAATTCAGTTCTCATTACTGAGTGAAATTTGAAGGTATGATATAGCCGGTCATATGTGAAATGGAGATAATAGATTTGAATTACAAACACAATATTTCTTGTATTATATAAATAGTGGTCTTTACATGTATCCCTAATCATACTCAACGTAGTGGCGCCCACTCCAATGATATTTGTTGTTATTCTGCATCATTTAGAGCATTGTCTTTTCATTTGATTTTGTTATGACTGCTTTACACTTCACCCTACTATGCGATGATTAGTAGCTACCAACAACTATTCAATTTGTATAGAGAAAAAAAAAATTTTAGAAAATAACAATAAATGGTACAAACATATCAATTTAAATTAACTAACAATCTTTACAATTTTAAAGGATGTGTTCGTGGCGGAAGTGATACAACTTATACAGTGATAGAATGGGCTATGATAGAGCTTCTAAGGAATCCTCAAGTTATGAAAGAACTACAAAACGAAATTAGAGAAGTTGTCAAAAGTAAGGCTGAAGTATCTGAAAGTAGTTTTAAGGAGACTCTTCGTTTACATCCTCCGGCCCCCCTTTTGTTACCCCACAAGTCAATCGAAGACATTAAAATAAAAGGATATGACATTGCTGCCAGGACACAAGTTATTGTGAATGCTTGGACAATCCAAAGAGACTCTACTTATTGGGAAGAGCCGAAGAACTTTTTCCCTGAAAGGTTCTTCAATTCTACAATTAATTTTAAAGGTAAGGACTTTCAACTGATACCGTTCGGAGTAGGAAGGCGAGGGTGTCCAGGAATGTCATTTGCCACCATCATTAATGAGCTTGCCATTGCAAATCTCATGCACAAGTTTGATTGGTGTTTGCCTATTGGAGGAAGGGATGATTTGGACATGAGTGAAACTGCCGGGGTCTCCGCCCATAGAAAAATTCCCCTCCTTGCCATTGCAACTTCACACTCTCATTCCTAAAAGGTTATGTGTGAAACACGACTATGAGTTAGCACCAGCTGTTTGCATAACTTAATGTACTAAATATGTTTAGAGTTTAAATCATGAAATTAAATAAAAGAAGTGTTAATTTACACTATTTTGAGATGGCATTTTGATAATTTTTTAAGGGGGCAAGTTGTAAGAATTGGGTTACTGGAATAAAACAACTCTGTCTTAATGGCAAATCGGCCGAAGTTGTAAGGTGGCCGATTCAGATTAAAGTTGACTGGTTAGCAGCGTTGACCGGATTAACTTGTTGACCGGCCTTAACGAGATAATGGCCAAGAGGTAATTGTGACCGAGGAAGCTGTGAGAATGGCCGAGGAAGTAATTGTGACCGAGAAAGTTGTGATAATGGCCGAGGAGTTAATTGTGACCAAGGAAGTTGTGATAATGGCCAAGAGGTAATTGTGACTCAGGAAGTTGTGATAATGGCCGAGAGGTAATTGTGACCGAGGAAGTTGTGATAATGGCCAAGGAGGTAATTGTGATAATGACCGAGATAGTTGATAACAATTGAGATAGTTATTAGTAACCAAGATAGCTACTAATAAACAAAGTAGAAAGTTGACCTGATTTGGCGTATAGTTGACTGACTTAAATGAGAAAAACAACCTAGGCAGCATTGTGACTGAACGGATTTTTTTTCCTCGGTTGATTCCGTCAGTCAGGACAGAAATAAACAGCCTATACCGTAACTCAGTACATGCACACAACTAATCTAGTTATAACATATCATGCAATCACAGGATCACAGATACCATTTAGGACCCGTATAAGATATCTATAACATTATGTAGTGGAATGTGACCTAAAAATCTGCCAAAGCATTTATATTCATACCCAAAAACTCATTCATGCGTACATAATGCATAATGGTCCAATTTCAAATTCACATATATATTCTATCATGACTGCTTCCTCCGTGATAACTCCAAAAGTGCTTTAAATCTTCAGGAATTCTTTAGATTGAATTCTAATATTTCACGTCAGGCATAAACTCTACAGTCTCCTCTGGCGGGAAAAAAAACAGAAAATAGTGAGCCGAGGTACAGTAAGGTACATGCAGGTATGCAGTAAAACATATATGCAGAACAAAACTCAATAAAACAGATACAATTGAACATGAAGATACAAATGCCATAAGGAAGTGGTTTCTAGTAGAATTACAATACAGATGTAAAAATAGAAATATTCAAGTTTCGAAAATCAGAAATCAATGTATTCATGTTTCAGAAAGTAGAAGTCGGTCTTACCTCCATAGTTTACAGAAATCTGATCTTTATCAGTAAAGGATCATATCAGTAGACCCTACCAGCAGAGGGGTGAATAATCGAGGATAGATTGTGTACATCTCCCCACAATCAACGGCAATAAACGGAATACATGATCTCACTTCACGAGATCCTTCCCCTATTCAAGGGGTGCCGGCCAGAACAGAAGTTACCATCCTATTATAACGTCCTGAGGAGGGGCGGACCACATATAACTCCATGGATAGAGTTATTCTCGATTACCACCATAACGTTCTGAGGCATGTCGAAAAATATAACCTGACTGCATATCAATCCTAGGTCCACAATAACAGAAATAGAAACATTTTCTTCTTATCGTTTACTGAAAGCCATTTTCAGTATCAGTCGAAAATATCACTATTAATCCTTCAGAGATTGTGTACAGATATCTTAAGGCCAGTTCAAAAATCATATATTTCAGGTCGGTTTCAAATCATAGAACTCATACACCACATTACAAAGCCGGTTTCAACATTATATTACAAATGTCGGTTTTAAATTTGTGATACAAGGCCGTTTTCAAATCAAAGCCGGTTTCAAAATCAAAGTTGGTTTCAAAACATATCTATCATTTTTACAAGTCAAAGCCGGTTTCAAAATATATCCGTCATTTTACAAATCAAGGCCGGTTTCCTATTTCAACATGCAAGATTGTTCCGATTTCAAACATGTAAGGGCTGGTTTCCAATTTCAACAAGCAAAGGGGCCGAACTTGATTTCATGTTCAAATCGCCGATTTTGATTTCATCATGTAAAGGGGCCGAACTTGATTTCATGTAAAGGGGCCGAACTTGATTTTATGTTCAAATGGTCGGTTTTGATTTCATCATGCAAAAGGGTCGAACTTGATTTCATGTTCAAATGACCGGTTTTGATTTCATACTCAAAGGTCAGTTTTAAATTTACTTTATATATACCGGTTTCAATTTATAATATAAGGCCGGCCTCAAATTCACTTCATGCAAATGCCGGATCCAAACTGTCAATACAGGTGCTGGTTTCAAAACACAAGGCCGGCTTCAGATTCGGGTAATGCAAGTGACATACAAGCCGGTCCACTTTTTTATTTTCATGTACTCTAGCATATGAGTTTATCATAAGGCAGAGGACAAAAGGTAGAAAGTATGAATTCAAACCAGGATACGGTTTATCAAACGGTAATTGGAACGACATGCATTTAATCTAAATCGAAAGGAAAAACTGGTAGTTTCTTTTAAAGCTGGAACTTTGGAAATGAAAATATAAGTGCTAAGCATGAACTTTAAAATCTAGGCACACAAACTTAAAAAGAATGATTGTCCAGTGCACACGCAATATTCCGAAATTAAAACAGAGTATGAAATCATGAACTTAAAAATAGGGGGTACACTTGCAATATTCTTAAAAAGAATGACGTCCAAAATACACTTGCAATATTCTGAAGTTAAAAACTGAGTGTACACTTACCTGGAGATGCTTATCAACTCCTTACCTTTACAATCGCTCCCAAATCCCCGCATCCAAATATTTATAGGCGATCGGGTGGTTGAGAGAAGGTGGGGTAGGTCACCTACTACGATATTTTATTCATATCGTCTCTTCCCGAGAATTCCAGAGATTTCCAGAGTAGGTGGAAGTAGGTAAGAGTAGTTCACCTACTTATTACTGGCCACTCCAACCTTAGCTAAAACCGGTTAATATTTCATTTTGCTCTCTTTCTTCTCCGATTTACTTTTGTAAATGTTTTTTGGAAGCCTTATTATCCATCTATTCCGGTCGTCAGTGTTACACTCTGGTCAATATCTCTGAATCCGGTAAATACTTATATTCTCAGTCAACCATCAAATCAGGCCATCATCAATTCCTCCCACCACTACAGCAAGTCATCTTCCTACTCCGGTCTCCATAAACTTCATTAACTTCGGCCGATCATTATCTCCTCACTCCGGTCTCACTTTGCACACAAGGCCACTCCGGCCTTACTTTCGCACACAAGGCCATTCCGGTCTCACTGCACACAAAGCCACTTCGGCCACATCACACACAAAACACTCTGGCATTTTTCCTTCACATAATCGGCATGGAATTTTTATCAAAGGCAGGCCGGCATTTTCCTTTTCCAACAGCTCAGTAGTTTACATCAAAAGTGGGCCACAGTTTTGCTTCCTCAAGCAGCCCGGCAGTTTTGCCACATCAGCAGTCTAGCGGGTTTGTTTAAAAGCAGTCTGGCAGTTTTGGTCTTCACAAGCTGTCCAGTCAGCAGTCCAGCAGGTTTGTTTAAAGTAGTCCGGCAGTTTTGGCCTCAAGCTGCCCGATAATTACCCTTCAACTGTTGCCCGATAAATTTTGGCTTTAAAGGCAGGCCAGCAATGAAAGATGTCCGACAATTTTATCTTCAAGCAGCCCAATGAGATGCTCACCAAGATAGGCCAGTAAAAGCTGTCCGGCCAACATTTTGCTTCAAAATTTCAGCCCTTTGCCCAAACAGCCGGTCAACATAAGTTGGCTGGACTCTATTTTCATATCCTGAATTTTATGAGCTATTTCAATCTTCATAGCTTAGCATTTTTTTTATCAAAGATCGGTACATTACACTGGTGGTCCACTATCCTTATTCTTAGATATGTCCTTGTCCATTAGGATGACCCTACATTAATTATGCCCAAAACCTGAATATACAACCTTAATTATTTTAGTTGAAATGGGGATATTACAAGCATGTTGACCAGTTAGAATAGTTGACCGGTTAAGATAAGTTAATCGATTAAGAAAAAAAATCGGAGTCGATAGATAACAAGAATGGAATGTTGACCGGTTAGAAGAGTTGACCGGACTAGAATAGTTGATGGGAATTAAAACAATTGACCGAAAATAGGGAGATAAACAGAATGACCATGAAATCGCGATCTATTAACGAACAGTAACAATCAAGGATGTTTGAAAAATTAGAAAGAGATCGATAACTCATAAAGAGACCAAGGACTCAGGAAGTGAAAATGAGAGATAGTGAGATATTTATCAGGGTCAGTTCAGGCTCATAACTTGCTCTTACCTACTCCGTCAGCCTTTCAGAAAGAAACATTGAGTGGAAATAGAAGTACTAAGTAGGTGACCTATTCTCACCTACTTTCACCTACCCCATTATCTATAAATATTATAATTAGGGGTTAGGAAAATAAGTTTGAAAATCTGATAGAAGCACAAAGCAGAAAGGAGAGGAAGAATTTCAGGCTAGATTGAGTAAGAACATTCGTAGCTCAGGAGTAGGCATGTGTATCATATGTTTTGTCCTTGGCTATTAATTCTCATCTAAAATCTAGTATTATTGTTCTGATATTTTTCTTCACTATGTTTCTATATAATGCATATCATGATATTTACTTATTATGTTTTATAAAGGAATTTCATATTCGACGCATGTGTTATGTTTTACATATGAGATTTTGTTCTACGGTTCGTGCTTGAAAATTTGTTAGAATCCCTTCTGTTCATTGAGTTCGGTATTGCAGCAAAATTTGGTAAAATTTAAGTTACGGTAAATGAAAAAGTTATCTTAAATATTTGACTACTGTCAACAAATATCAGTTGTTTATTTAAAGATCTCACCCATTTGCATGTTTTAAAAGACTTTGATCATTTGAAGTTTAAAACAGTTTTTGATGATCGAATAGCTGTAGGTCTAAAGTGTAGCCAGTTCTGATATACGATAGTCGAGTAACTGCAGATCTTAAATATAAACAGTTTAATATATGACGGCCGAGTAGTTGTAGCCATCAAATGTACCAATTCTGATATATGATGGTTGAGTAGTTGCGAACCTAAAATGTAACCAGTTTAATATGTGATGGCTGAGTAGCCCAAGCCTAAAATGTAGCCAGTTTCGATAAATGATGGCCGAGTAGTTGCAGACCTAAAATGCAGCCAGTTTTAAATGAAATTTGGTTTTGGATTTGAATATGTTTTAGAAACCAGTTATCATGAAAATGTATTTGTCCCATGATTTATGCCTCTATATGAAAACTGCACTCATTTCATTTTTTTAATTTCGTTTCGAAGCTATATTTATGCATGATTTTGCTTATTTGTACCTTACTGAGCTATCTTCTCACTGCTTGCTATTTTTTTTACCTTCAAACGAGTAAGAATTCATGTCAGATGAGAAAGAGTAGAGCCGGACGGATTAGTTAGGCTGAAAGGCCAATCTGGAATCACGTAACAGTTTATGGATTGACCTTTGATATATTTTTTTGGTTATTTTGGAGACATTATTGTATAAACGATTCCGCAGTGTAAGTTAATGGACATTTGCATGCTTTTGCTTGACTTTATGGTTTACATATTCGGTTTCTAGTGGCATTTCTCATGGCTTTAGTTTCACCTCAGTGGCGACCGACCTAGATAAAGCCAACCAAGTTATGTAACCAACTTAGATTAAACCGACCTAGTTATGTGGCTGACCTAGATGAGGCTGACTTGATGACCGGCTAGTTTGGATCCTATTCATGGATTAAAATTTTAAATCTACTCATTTATATGTCTTGTGTACATAGTTTATTATTCATATTATATGTATGATTATTGATGAAGGTCAATAGTGGATTATTACCTGTTCCATCATAAATGATATTAAAGAAAAGAGATATCGTATAGTGGATCGATCTTAAAGCGAAAGCTTAGGTTTAATTTAGGTGGAAGTGAGATAAGGGTCATTAGGAATAGATAGAATGTTGAGGTGAATAACCCCCTTTGAGTGCTGTGGTGTAATTTAAGGCCAAGATAGTTATTAAGGACCGTGGTGAAATCTAGGGCCGAGATGGATATTAAGGGTTGTGGTGTAACTTAAAGACTGAGGTAGATGAAATGAAAAAGGTGTAGAATATATAAAGCTCGGGGTTTAATCTTTAAATGTATTGAATAATTGTTAACCATTTCCTCTAATTTGAATATGCTGAATTAATTGATGGATGATAGGACTGGAAGATTGCAGAATTCAGAAGCTTATGAGTCTATAACCCTAGGTCATAAGGTTTGATATAGGTTTTGAAGTAGGAAAAATCTGATTTGAAATCTGCTTTGAGATTATTTGTTCTGGGATAATTAAATTACCACTCACCGAGTTTGTTTGCGATAATGACTATCAATTGAGTAACTGGATGGTCTCTTTTGAGGGTTTATATGGGTGGATAATGGATTAAATGACTTGGCGGATGGATATGGCGCCGGGAGGATTATGTATGGTTCCTGTGGTTATGTAAAGGATGATCAGTTTCAGACAAGATATAGAGCGTCCTTTGAATGATTATATGAAAATATTCAATCTGTTCAATATTAGGGTCAATGCTAGAATTGAGCTTGAGAAAATAGAGAAAGTGTTTAAGGTTTTTGGTTGCCTGGATGAAGTTTAGTTCGCTTCCCATAAGTTGAGTGTGAAGCAAGCCGATGGTGGGCTTTTCAGTGTCGCACTCCATCTCTTGTGATATTTGTGCAGGCAATTTTTTGGAAGAACCCTTTTTTCATATGACATTCGGGATGGTAAAAAGTTGAAATTAGTTAGTGAGAACAAGGGAATAAGTTTGTGTCCCCAAAAATTATGTGTAATTTTGTATGTATGTTCCAAATTTTTAGAATGAGCTCTCTTGATATCAACCCCTAATGGGTAAATCCTTGTCTGATAGAATTATGTATTCCGGTGTCGGTCTAGGTCTGTCTATGTGAAAAGTTGGCTGATCTGATTTTACTTGAAGTTCCAGACTTTGATGACATATTAAGAATGATTCGGTTGGCAAGATGCCATATTAGTATAGATGATTTTGATAAGAGTATTTTGACTTGCAATTGAGGTTGTGAACTTCAAGTATGAGGACGAGTCAGCAAAGAGAGGATGGAATTCATATCGCTGTGCTTGCAAGTTATATGATGTAAATGTGTACCAAATTTAGTTGACATATTTGGCCACACCTGAAAGTCATTCTGCTGTTATTAAGGATTTACTGATTGTATGAAAATTCAAGAATATTATTAAAAGAGAAGATTAGCCTTTCTTATCTTCTGATTGGCAATTAAGGTTGCTATTGAGGTTGTGCTAGAATCAACACTGATTTTGAGGACCCCAAATAGAATCAATAAGGTTATTTGTGGATTTTTAAAAATTAAATTACATAAGGAATGAATTATTAGATAAACGAATATTGGGATTCGATAGGCAATTGGTTAAGACAATTGTGAGGCTTAACGTTTCTTAAAAACCAATATGCATTTGAAGTAATGCTGAGTTAAGGACGAATTAAGGCATGTGTCTATGGTAGGATTTGGATAAAGATGCGAGTTGGTAGAGGGAGTGCTATTTTTGGTAATGTTGTCCTTTTATAGTATAGCTATAGATCTATAGAAAATTAAAGCAATGATTAAATTAGGAAAGACCGCATTGATGTCGCGAAGGTGCGCAATTTTCTTAGGTCTAGTTGAATCTAGTAAGTAATTTGTTGAGGGTTCTTGGAGAATGGTGGTATCCGTAGGAAATTTAATTGGAGGTGATCAGTCTCTATTGGAATAATAAATGCAATAAGATTTTTCAAGAGATGAAGGTAAATTATCAACAATATCGATTAAATTGATCCCTAATTAATCAAGTGAATTTGTGGTTAGTTGTGATACTTTCAAAAAAAATTTGTAATTATATTAATGAAGTATGTTAGGAAGGTTGCCTTGGGGATTTAGAGGTAGTAAATATCTTAAAATAGTTATTATGTAATTTGATCAAGAAGGCTTAAGGAAGTTAATTCGCTAATAGGACTCGATCATGCAGCCGTGTAGGTGGATGGTATTGCATAAGAACTATGATGGTAAGTTTTGATGTTAGATAGAAAAAGTTAAGTTCTTGAAGTTGATGCTTTGTAATAACGGCTCGGGAAAACTTTGGTACTTAGTTCGAGTATTATTCTGACATTTGGAATCTATATCCTAGATGAATTTCAAGATTAGAGACTTGGCAATAATTGTACCAATATCCTTAGGATTTACTTAGGCCTATTGATACTACACTTAGTGGCTGATATAGGCTGATAAATATAAATCACAAGTAGATTTTTGAGGTATTAGTAAATGATTAATCAGAGAAGTGTAGTAGGAGTGTGTGGACCCACAGATATCAGGAATCTAATTTAAGGTTCAAGGTGAATGACCACTTTCAAAATATGGAGAAAAATCAAATTGAGGTTTGTTAGTTGTTTGAGATTTTGTTATAAGCTGGAGAGGTGATCGATAGATTGTTAGTCTTTGAGTTTAATAGATTCTGAAGATGTTTCGCACTCCCATGTATTGATAACTGATGAATTAAGTGTAGGATCAAAATGAGCTGTTGAGAATGAATAAAAATTTTTAGCCTTTTGATGAAATTCCGGCTTAAAAATTGTAGGAAAGTAAATCAAGTATTGAGGATTAGAATGATTTCATTAATTAAAGTTCCTTAGAGACATCATTAAAATCAAGGAAGTGATTTGTGAATACAAAGAAAAAATTCAAGAGGAATATCCTTAATTGTTAAATTTTAAAGTTCAACAAATTTTGAGGATGAAATTTTTAAAGTGGGGGAGAACTATAAGGATTGGGTTATTGGAATAAAGCAACTCGGTCTTAATGGCAAATCGGCTGAAGTTGTAAGGTGGCCGGTTAAGAAGAAAGTTGACCGGTTAGCAGTATTGACCTGATTGACTTATTGACCAGCCTTAACGGGATAATGGCCAAAAGGTAATTGTGACAGAGGAAGTTGTGATAATGGCCAAGAAGTAATTGTGACCGAGGAAGTTGTGAAAATGGCCGAGAGGTAATTGTGACCGAGGAAGTTGTGATAATGGCCGAGGAGAAAATTGTGACCGAGGAAGTTGTCATAATAGCCGAAGTGGTAATTGTGATAATGACCGAGAGAGTTGATAACAATTGAGATAGTTGTTACTAATCAAGATAGCTGATAATCGTCTGAAGTAGGAAGTTGACCGAATTCGGCATATAGTTGACCGACTTAAATAGGAAAAACAACCTAGGCAGTATGTTGACCGGCCAGGATAGTTTACCAGTTAAGATAAGTCAATCGGTTAAGATAAATGATCAGGGTAGATAACAATAATGGAATGTTGACCGGTTAGAAGAGTTGAACGGACTAAAATAGTTGACCGAAATTAAAACAGTTGATCGAAATTAGGAAGATAATTAGAATAACCACAAAATTGCGGTCTATTGACAAACAGCAACAACCGAGGATGTTTGAAAAATTAGAAACAGATCAAGGACTTATAAAGAGACTGAGGACTCAAGAAATAAGAACGAGAGATAGTGAGATATTGATCAGAGTCAGTTAAAGCCCATAGCCAACTCCCATCTATTCCGTTGACCTTTTAGAAAGGAAAATTGAGTGAAAAAAGAAATACCAAGTAGATGACCTACTCTCACCTGCTCCCACCTAACCCATTGTCTATAAATATTAGAGTTAGAGGTTAGGAAAATAAGTTCAAAAATTTGAGAGAAGCACTAAGGAGAAATGTGAGAGAATTTCAGGCTAGATTAAGTAAGGGAATTCATAACTCAGGAGCAGGCATGTGTAACCTATATTTTGTCTTTTGGCTATTGATTCTCGTCTAAAATCTGGTATTATTGTTCTAATGTTCTTCTTCACTACATTTCTACATAATACATATCATGATATTTACTTCTTATGTTTTATGAAGGAATTTTATATTCGGCACATGTGTTATGTTTTACATATGAAATTTCATTCCACTATTCATGCTTGAAAATTTGTTAGAATTTGTTCTGTTCATTGAGTTCGGTAATGCAACAAAATTTGGTAAAACTTATGTGACGAAACATGTCATTTTTCTCAAATAATCTCCGTTAATTCATACTTTAACAAGAATTTAATTAACACAATTTTTGCAGAAAATCGGGTAGAATTTTCTTTAAAATTGGACAAAAGCCAATACAAACAACCTGAGTAAACATGCCAATACATAGGCTTTAACATTTAATCATGCAAAATACAAACACAGGATCATCAAAAATACCATATTCATTCATGGCTCCAACACACACGTCCAATCCACTACATTGGTTTAAAAAGGATATGTCATTTAAGAACCTGTACAAATCCAAAATTAATCAAAACGTGGAAGCAAAACTATTCACATAAGACAACCCTGCGAATGCAAATTAAAATGATATCCCAACATAAAACATCATATACCATGACTATAAATACAAAATTTCCATCCACGAAATTAAATATTTACATTCACTATTATCAAATGCCAAAATTCTTCAAAAGACTTCAGGGTTCTATAAAGCTTCCTTAACTAAGTCCTTCCTTACTTTTACTCGTCAGAAAGTAGCTTTACTGTCTCATCCGAAGGAAAAAAAATAGGGAGAGCCGAAACCCAACAAGATATCAAAAACATACAAGTGAAATTTTCATACAAAACTTAAATACCACACAGGAAAAAGCCATGGAATTATCAAAGAACAAAAATGCACCTAGGAAAGTAAGAAAAGCATAAATCGTTATAAAAGCATGACAGAAATCATAAATCAATTTTCAAACTCCACTTATCCATCAAATTTTACTTTATTATCTGAAAGGCCTAAGCTAGTAGGCCCTTCTAGTTAAGAGAGTGAATAATTGAGGATAGATTATATTCATTCCACATAATTCAAGGCCAAAATCCAAAGGTTCTCATTTTCTAAAACTTAAAGTCCAAAAGTTTCTATCATCCCAAATTAATGCCCCGATGAGAGATGGACCACGTTTCACTCCATGGACGAAGTTATCCTTAATTATCACTGTAACATTCTAAGTCATTATAAGTCATACCGGAAAACCTTACCTGACTGTACAACAATCCTAAGTCCGATATTCTTACCGATTTACTTAACGAAAGGTATCCTTATTCTTATTTCCTTAATCTTAACTCATCATATCCCAAAGGTGATTAAAACTCTTACAAATAGCCTTCAGATAGTTCCATATGTTCTCAGAGATTCTTAACAGTATAGCCTTTTTCAAAATTTTAAATAAAAATCATCCAACAAGCTTAACAATAGGTCAAATAATATTTTTATCACATTTCTCAAAATTTTAGAACAAAAAATTCTCAAATTTTTGAGCTAGGATTTTAAGCGAACTATTTGAACACGAAACGAACAGCAAAACATGAATCAAACACAAAATCGAAGCCACAAGCCACAATAATCATGCATAAATACAAAATCTAGCCATAAAATCATAAAAAATATGCATTATTTGTAACAAAATTTAGGGGATGGGGGTTTTAAAGCATGAATATCAAAATAGAGATACTAAAAAGTGGTAAAAATGGAAAACAAAGTTCATGATATACTTGCCTTAACCCGATCTACCATTTTTTTTACTTTGATCGGATGAAAATTGGAGAAGAAACCCTTCCCCTTCTCTTTTCCTCTCTTCTCCCCTTCGTGCTCAATGTTCCTCCTATGTTCTCTCTCTCCCCTTCCCCATTGAAAAATAAAAATGAATCAGGTCGGTGCAGAAAATTGCGGCCACACTCAAGCATGCGGCAGCGTGCAGCCAGCGTGAGCTCGAGCTCTCGACCACTGCCTTGCTTGAGTGCCAGCAGTGAGCAACGAGCGGGGCCAATCTGTTTTCAGTACCTACTGTCGTGCTCTCGAGCGCGGCAAGTGCCATGCTACTAGGCAACATATTAGAATACAACAGCCCAAAATCCCTTTCTTTTTACTTTTAAAACTCATTCTCCCATATATATTTAACCTCATCTTGATTATTATTATTTTAATTACTTCTAAATTGTCATGTTTCGGAATCGGGATCTCACAATTTAAGTTATGGTGCACGAAAAAGTTATCTTGCATGTTTGATTACTGTCAACAAATATCAGTTGCTTATTTAAAGATCTTACCTGTTTGCATGTTTTTAAGGACTTCTGTCATTTGAAACTCAAAATAATTTTTGATGGTTGAGTAACTATAGGCCTAAAATGTAATCAGTTTTGATATATGATGGTCAAGTAGTTGCAAACCTAAAATGTAACCAGTTTAATATAGGATGGCCGAGTAGTTGTAAATATAAAACATAGCAAGTTCTTATATATGATAGTCGTGTAGTTGTAGACCTAAAATGTAGCCAGTTTAATATGTGATGGCCAAATATCTCAGGCCTAAAATGTAGCCAATTTTGTTATACGATGGCCGAGTACTTGTAGGCCTAAAATGTAATCGGTTTTAAATGAAATTTGATTTTGAATTTGAATTCGTTTTGGAAACCAGTTATCATGAAAATGTATTTGTCCCAAGATTTATGCCTCTGTATGCAAAATGCTCTCATTCGATTGTTTTTAATTTCGTTTTGAAGTTATATTTATGCATGATTTTGCTTATTTATATCTTGCTGAGCTATCTACTCATTCCTTACTATTTTTCTATCTTCAGACAAGTAAGAATTCATACCGGATGAGAAATAGTATAGTCGACGGACTAGATAGGATGAAAGGCCGATCTGGAATCACGTAGCAGTTTATGGATTGACCATGGATGTATTTTTTTGGTTATTTTGGAGACATTATTGAATAAATGATTCTGCTGTGTAAGTGAATGGATATTTGTATACTTCCACTTGGTATTATGGTTTACGTATTTGGTTCCTAATGGCATCTCTCATGGCTTTAGTTTTGCCTTAGTGGCGACCGATCTAGATAAATTTGACCTAGTTATGTGACCGACCTAATTATATGACTAACCTAAATGAGGCCGACTTGATGACCGACCAGTTTGGATCCTGTGTATGGAATTAAAATTTTAAATCTATCCATTTATATGTCTTTTGTGTAAGTTTATTATTCATGTTATATGTATAATTATTGACGAAGGTTATTAAAAAATTATAATCCGTTTCATCGTACAAGTAATTAAAATTGTACCATTGGCAATGATTTTGGTTCCTTTGCTGTGATGATCATTACTGCTCTCTCCGAATTTCCGACATGCCTGCATAGAAAGTGGCAGTTCAGCTAGCATATGAGAAAGCCAGGTGGCATGAGTTGGCCCACACGCATCAGCCAGGGTTAAAATGCTACACAAAACACTAGTAATCCTTAAAATATAATTAAATAATTTTATATTTTATCCTATGATTTGGCCAAACCTTTTCTATTTGGCTGTAAACCATTTAAACCTTCTCAGTTCATCAAACATGAAGGAAAATCGTCTGAAATAAGTTTCTAGTATAAACGTCAAACAATTCATAAGTTTACGGCCCACAAGCCAAAATACATATGCATTGAAATAAGTAAGATAAACCAATAAAAAAATATATTCCAATTTGTTTCAGTAACAGTATAATTTCAAAAATACAGATAAAACAACTTCTAACTAGTCCAAAACCCTGTAAGTGGTTCATACATGATAATTTGGAAGATAATAAATATAATAAAAGTGAGTCCAAATCTAAAGGCCAGTGATAAATATTAATGATAGAGGTCTAATATCAAATATCAAACTATAAATTCTTATCGAATAGTTTGTCTCATATGTCACTATATAAAATTTGTGGGTAAACAAATTACATATTATACCCCTAAAAATAAGGGCAAACATTACTTATCTAAC
>JAODPA010148837.1:0-15146 GCA_025585075.1 Nepenthes mirabilis
AATATCTATTAAATATTGAATCTAATATTTAAAAATTTTAATAGAGATTGATGGGACAGCTGTAGTGGGGCAGTCTAAAAGAGTAAGTAGCCTAGAATTTATAGTCGCCCGATTTTTTCTGGAATGGTCAATACTGTTGTTGACTAGAGAAGCATCCCAAGTAGGCTGGACGCTACCCAAACCAGATGCGGCCCCAATCGAAATTGGCCCACGCACCCTTTCCTCTGCTCAATGATCGTCTGCCTTAATTCTTCGCGACTCCTAGGACGACAATCTTTTTTGTAACGGAAATCTCTAATAATTAGAGCACATTCTAGAAGGAAAGCTTTCAAATCAGTGCGCAACTCTCAGAGGCAACATCAACGATCACTGCGCACAGCATCTCCACAGAAGGAAAGTAATCCTCCTTAACGTTTGCAGCCTAGAATGACTCTTGCATCGACACGAGGAAACGAAACGATCCTCTCAGAATGCGGGTATCTCGCCATGTCATCTAAGGAAGGCAACGTTGGCCCACGGCTATAAAAGGTCATAGAAATTCACTCCATGGGCACACTCTCTTGTATGCTCAAACTAGCAAATGCTCTCCAAGCTCTCAAGCAACCAATTTCTCTACCACTCCTCTACTAGTTCTCTACGAACTCAGTATTCAGAGTGGTCGCTCACTATGAGCACTCCACGACCAAAACCACTATCCATGAGTGCACATTTGATCCTCACTCTCAAATCCCTCACCCAGCATTCATCTTTGCATTCTCTGCTTTTACCTTTTTATTCATAGAAGGCTGATTACTGACTTAAGTATCGGAGGATAAATTGGGGAGTGAGTCCCGTCAGTTTTCTTTCATTCCTCATCGTTTGTTGTGGTGTGTAAGATCCCAGGCGTGCAGGATGGTGACCGTAACCTGAAGAGCAAGTTCGACCCAAATCTATTTAAAATTTGGATCCATGACGCATCATTAGCGCCGTCTGTGGGAACACTAACGAAAGGCTGATCAACTACTTCTCCTGAATCAGCATCATCTACCAATATGGTGAACACAATGACACAAGCTAGTGTTCCTGTGAAAGAAGTTACCTCCCCTGACTATGACCATTCAGCTGGTAGTCAGACCGAAAAACAACCTGCTCCGATATTCTTAATAATGGCAGAGTAGATGAACAAAATGTCGCAAATACTCCAAATGCTCTGCATGCACCGAGGTAAGAAGAAGTAGGGGCTCACTCCTCAGTGCACACACTAGCCTCTAGACAAGGAGGCCAGAAGAGGAAGAAGCCAACCAAGAAGGCCACCACGCCGAGCAACTCTCACATCCCTGTGGCTTCCAACAGCCAAAGCCATTCGAGGCTTAAGGGGCAATTGAGCCCTAGGATACCTGATGAGAGCCCCGAGAGAAGAAATCCTAGATATTCCCGGGATGAGCAGAGGCCTCCCGTGTAGGAGGGAGCCTCTCATGTCACCCAGTCGACACCACATCGCACGGCTGAACGCACAGAGTTGAGGACCTACCTCAACTCTAAGAGGTCTGCAACCTCATCACGAGTAGAGGAGAAGGTACAAAAGATTTGGAACCACGTGTTTAAAGACAAAGATGTGAGCATGCGGATGATTTGAAAAGGTCTCCATTTACCATGGAGATACAGACACAACTACTACCGCACAAGTTCAAGATACCAACCCTGAAACCTTACGATGAGAGCACCAATCCTATGGATCACCTAGATCACTTCCGCACCCTACTGAGCTTCTAGGGCCTGGAAGAGGCTTCTATGTTCCAGTGTTTTCCTCTCACTTTGAAGGGAGATGCTAGGATATAGTTTTACCGGCTCCAAAAAATTCGATCCGAAGCTTTCGGGATCTCGCGGACAGTTTCCTAACTTAGTACACCTCAAGCTGCCGAGAAGAAAAGCAGCCATGGCACATCGCCCATGTAAAGAAGAAGCTGAGTGACAACCTGAGAAAGTTCTTGGAGTGTTCACTACAAAAGCCCAGATAATACCCAAGCTTACTAAAGAAGTGAAGCTCAACAGCTTCATTTTTGTGCTGAGTCTGGGAGATTTCTTTAGGCATCTGACCAATAAGAACCCGCAAACCTTCCGAGAGCCGAAATCAATCAACCAGGCCTATGTAGCAACTGAAGAAGAAAATAAGGTGAAGCACTCAGAGCTGACCGATCCACCTCGCTCTTTCTCGATGGAGGAAAAGAAGAAGAATGGGGCAGCGACAATCCCAGGAGGAAGTTGCCCAGGGCCAAGCCACTGGCATGAAAGGACTTCAGGCCCATAAACTTGACTCCACTGAATGACACCCAAGCCAATTTTCTAATAAAGATTCAAGAAGAAAAATTTATCAAGTGACCAAAATCGATGAAGAACTCAGAGGAAGGAGATCCATCAAAGTATTGCGACTTTCATCGATTTTTGAGTCATAGCACAGACAACTGCCGGACGCTACAAAGGGAGATTGAGTTGATTCGTTGGGGCCACCTCACTAAGTTCCTGAGAAACCCCAGCCAGAGTTTCGGTGCCTCAGGCGGGGACAAGACTGATCAGCCTCAATCGCGAAACCGGGTCATGACCGTGGTGGTCAACATGGTGACCACCAGGCCTCCCAAGGCGCACCATACGGGTCACCAAAAGAAGCCAGCTAGGCACAAGAAGCAGAGGGTGGGGGAAAATGTCATTAGTTTTAGCGACAACGATATGATGCATGTAATCTCACCCCATTCTGATCCCCTGGTTATATCTGTGCTCATTTCAAATCGTACTCTTGACTTCTAATTGAAATGAGTTTTCATAGATAATGAAAACTTTAGAGATTTACTCTACCTCAATGTGTTCTTTAAATTGGGACTTAAAAAGAGTCAACTCAAACTAGCCGAAGGATTGCTATATGGGTTAGATAATGAGCCAGTGGCCATCAAGGGACGATACAGCTGGACGTCATAATGGGCACGTATCCCAGAATGGCAAGCCACTTGCTCACCTTCCTGATTATCGACCTGCCCTCCGTATATAATGTCATACTTGGCCTGCTTTTCCTGGCGGCGTTCGGAGCCGTTACATCAATACCGCACTTAAAAATAAAATTTTCAATAGCATGCAGCATTGGCGAAGTGTTGAGTGATCAAGTAACCTGACGGACATGCTACATCTCCTAGATAGCACCAAGCGGCGGAGAAAGGCAAGCAGAAGAGTTGGACCATCGAGATGAGGTGACCCTACAGTAAGCGTAGTTCAGCGAGGCCACTGACTTCATACCTCTGAATCTGAATGAATCGAAAAAGTGCGTACAGATAGGGGGCTTGCTTGCCGGACCTTGCGTGATGAATTGATCAGTTTTTAAGGCGAAACATAGATGTCTTCACATGGATGCCAGCCGATATGCCTAGGATTTTGACCGGAGTAATGGTCCATAAGTTGGGTCTCGATCCTGACTGCAAACCCATCATATAAAAATGAAGAAACCACTCTTTCGAGAAACTTATAGCCATCCGAGAGAAGGTGAAGAAGCTGTTGGACGCCGGGTTCATCAGTGAGGTCTAATACCTAGACTGGCTTTTCAAAGTCCTGGTAAAGAAGAGCAATGTAAAGTGACGGATGTGCGTCAACTTCACCGACGTCAACAAAGCCTACCCAAAGGATAGCTTCCCGTTGCCCGGGATCAACCTGCTGGTGGATTCCATTTCTAGGCACAAACTGCTGAGTTTTATGGACGTGTACTCAGGCTATAATCAGATCCGGATGAGCCCAGATAACGAGGAGCACACCTCGTTTATGTCCAATAAGGGAACCTACCGCTATAAGGTCATACCTTTCAGTTTGAAGAACGCAGGCACAACTTACCAAAGGCTCATGAACAAAATGTTCGAGAACCAGATCGGCCGCAATATGGAGGTGTACGTAGGCGACATACTCATTAAGAGTAAGACCAGCAATGACCATATTCACGATCTAGTTGAAACCTTCAAGGTACTCCGTACGCACTAGATAAAATTAAACCCCTAAAGTGCGTCTTCGGGGTATCCTTTGGGGAGTTCTTGGGTTTCATCATCTCTCAACGAGAGATGAGGCAAACCCAAAGAAGATCAAGACCCTCACAAACATGACTCTGCCACGGAGCGTCAAAGGTGTCTAGAGGCTGACTGGGAGATTGGCAGCACTCTCCCATTTCTTAGCCAAGTTCAATGACAAGTACCTTCCCTTCTTCAAGGCTCTAAGGGGGACGAAGGCGAATGGATTCCAGTGGATGGTAGAGTGCTAGGTCGCCTTTGACGAACTGAAATAGTACCTGACCAGTCCGCCACTGTTAACATCATCGAAAGAAGGGGAGGAGCTCTATCTCTACTTAGCATTATTAGAGGCGTCTCTAAGCTCCATCTTGATACGTCAGGACTCTAACGTGCAACGGTCGGTCTACTCTGTGAGCAAATCATTGACCAGCGCTGAGACTCGCTACCCACACGCCGAGAAGCTCGCCTTAGCACTCGTCTTCTCAACCAGGAAGTTGAGGTCCTATTTCCAGGCTCATCGAATAGTAGTCCTAACCGATCAGCCATTGAAGGGCATCCTTCAAAAGCCTGATATCTAGAGACGATTAGTCAATTAGGCCATCGAGTTAGGAAAGTTTGACATTGAGTTCCGGTCTAGGCCGACTATCAAATGGTAGGCACTAACCAACTTCATCATCGAAACTATGACCCCAATTATCGATGCACACTGCACTTACGACACGGATCATCACTCTGAAGCACTAGATTGGGTTCTTAACGTGGATGGCTCGTCGACTAATTTAGGCAACGAGACCGAAGTGGTCTTGAGGACCCCGGAAGGGTTCAAAGTGAAATACTCATGAAGCTCGATTTTTCAGTCACCAATAATATTGTTGAGTATAAAACCCTGCTGGTTGGATTGTGACTAGCCAAAGAGTGCTTAGCTAAGTACTTGACTGTCTACAGCGACTCAGAGCTAGTCATCAACCAGATCCTCGGGAACTACAAAGCATGCAACCCTTTCTTGGTCAAACACTTTGCTAAGGTAAAAAGTGCGATCTGGAGGTTCAACAAGCTCAACCTAGTCTACGTCCCCAAGACTGAAAACTGAAAGGCCAACCAGTTTGTGAGAGCGGCGATGGTTGAAAATCCAAAGCAGTACTTGAAGGATATGCAGGAGGTCTTGAGCACTCCCACCATAGAGGAACAGAAGTGATGCATGTCTCTGGCAGTGAAAATTGGATGTCGCTCTACTGGTGGTACCTCACAGATGATTCCCTGCCAGAGAACCCAGATGAAGCCAAGCAGATAAAGAAGATGGCCGGTTGGTACACTATAGTCAACGAAAATTGTATCGTTGAAGATACTTGACTCTGTACCTCTAATGCCTTACTCTTGATAAGGCCGACTATGCATTGGGTGAGGTCCACCTCAGGATCTATGAGTCGCATATTGGTGGCAAAAACCTAATATTCAAGGTAATGCGTCAAAGATATTATTGGCCGACAATGAAAAAAATGCCTTGGAATTTGTGAAGAGGTGTGAGAATAGTCAACTCCACGGAAATTCTCACCACCAACCGCCCATGGAGCTAAGAGCCCTCTAGGCAACTGGGCCATTCGCGCATTGGGGGCTCGATATTCTCGGCCCATTTTCTATTGCGATCGGTCAAAGGAAGTTTACCATTACAAACATGAACTATTTCACTAAATGTGTTGAAGCCAGCCCACTGGCCAAAATCACTGAGCATAACGCCACGAAATTTGTCCACTAGAGCATAGTGAGCATATTTGGTGTTCTCGAGGTCATTGTGACCGACAACAAAATCTAATTTTTAGGGAAGCGCTTCACTAAGTATTATACTAGTTTGGGCATTAGATTGGTCCACACTTTGGTGACATACCCCAAAGTGAACGGGTAGGTGGAGGTCACAAATTGGACGCTGTTACATGATCTAAAGACCAAATTGAAGGATGCAGGGGGCTTCTAGGTCGACAAACCACCCTCTGTGTTATGGTCATACCGGACAACTCCTAACGAACCAATGCGAGAGACACTGAGACGACCGGGTTATTTTTCTTAAATAATCTCCGTCAATAATAATATAAACTAATATCCATAATTTAATATTATGAATTCTACAGAAATTTTGACAGAGTTTCTTTTACAATCGAACGAAAATAAAAAATACAATATGTTTAGAATAAACCTGTACAAGTACAAAGCTATCCAAATTCAACAGTTTTGCCCTACAACACAATATATAGGACTACAATTGCCATAACATCCATGGCTCCAACACAGCACATCTAAACTATCATATTGGATCTAAGAGATGCAACTAAATACCTGTTACAAGTCCATACACAACCTGCGAAAACATAAATAAATCAAACACAATGGAAACTAAGCTATCCAACCATCAGTAACTTTGTACAGTATACATCAATCTTTCCAAAAGAAGAATATAAATATACATATATATTTTTATCTAAACGTTAATTAAACTACAAGTTCTAAGTCTTCAGCATGGTCTTCTGAATCCAATACTTATTCAACTTCTAGCCTTTACTCCAACCCGTCGGGTATTCAAACCTGACTAAACTGGAGATAAGGAGAGGAAATGGTGAGCTAAAAAGCCCAACAATGACATCATAACCAAACGATTATCAATATAGACCAGAATAAACAAGAAAGGCATAAGTATGAAGAAGATACATTTCACAGGGATATGATTGGGTATACTTTGGTATACAGTTTACTTTCCATTTTAAATTATGATTTACATATAATTAATTATTTTTGCGGATTAGGGTCAGTAGGCCGTACTAACCAACGATGTGAGAGAACAAGGAAAAGAATATGTCTGCCACACATTCTAAAGCACACAGCTACATTTTAGGTCTGCAGTAGTCGACCATCAGTTACATTTTAGGCCTGCAGCACTCGACCATCTCAATTTGCCTCATATCCCCCGGGGACTAGGACAATTCTCGTTCTTCCACAGTAGTATCCTAAGACATACCACGAACATCACCTGCTCCCACGAGCGGCCAGAATATGTGGCCAAGTATTCCTTGGGTTCACACCGTGATGGATGTTGTAAGCCAGAGAATTCTACCCAATAGCATAAGTCCGTGATCCTAGATTCATTATTAATCTTTCCTTTGAGGGGAAGTCTACCATATCCATTCCGATTTACATTTTCTCCTCTCAGGGAGTCATGTTTTCATATCACATTTCACATATCACAATGTGGGCTTCCCACCGATCACGCATACGATTATTATCTTTTATTTGGATAGTTTATTCCCAACAGCTCTAGTTGGGAGATCGATTCATTCACATATTCAATTGAGGGTCCCCCTCTCTGCATACCTTGTTCAATCTTAATCTTTCATTCAAATTGAAATCCTTTCACGGTTCAATTTGCGTATACGATTATTGTAATGTAGGAGATTCTTATTATGGAGAGTTCAATTTAACTTTTGGGGCTTTCATTTAATGATTATCTTCACCATTAGTTATTGAGTACAATTATTGAGATAAGCAATTAAACACATGCAATCATATATACAACTTTATTGACAATTAAATAGGTAGAAATTATGCAAAATTCATCATTTAACTCGGGTGAACAATGCACGTGAGCAGTGCGCGTGAACAGTGCACATATGCACAAATTAATTAATTCTTAAAATTTTGGATATCCAACGGGTAATTTATCGAACTCAAGGCATGGGTAATTATAATTTCAAGTCAATTTATGCATTAAACCCCAAATTGAAGCTCAAATAGTGTTCGGGCGCGCGGGTTAAGGGATTTGTGAACGAAATTCCACCAATTTTTACAAATTCGAATACCCAATTGGTAAATTAATTTACCCAAATCATGCATAATCATATTCTAGTCCCAAATAAATAAAAAGCCCCAAAAATCGAAGCCTAAAACCACCCGGGTGTAGGATTAGGGTTTCGCGAATGTAATTGTGATTTTTGTACAAAATCCGATATAATTCCTCAAATTTGGACATACATTTATATATATACACGCTAGAGTAATGGGTTTTACAAATACATGCATGGGGTCGGGTATCGGTGCAAGAATACTTGGAGGGGATCAAACAAAAATCAAAGAAAATGGAAGAAAAAGGCATGGATGTACTTGCCTCGATGTACTCTACGATTTCTCCAACTAGCTCAAAGTCGGAATCCGTCCCGAAGGCCTCCATTTGGCCGCTTCTCTCTCTCCTCCCTCCTCTCTCTCTCTCTCTTCCTAGAACGTTGCTCCTCCTTCCTCCAAAATGCATCCCCAATGGATAAAAAAAGAACCAGACATGGGTTATACACGCATTGGCGCTTGAACGTGCTTCACACGCCATCAAGTTGGAATTTGCACTCACTAGGTGGGCTCGAGCATATGGAGGATGCGGGTCAGGCCCGCGTAAAGCCTGCAACAAGCCCACTTCACGTTTTCGCTATTTGGGACCCGTTTTGACCCTTTTATCCCAATCTTTCACATCCTTGGACTCTAATTTTGATTATATTATATTAATAAGTCAAGATTATCATAATTTAAATTCAAAATCTTATTTACGAATTAACATTTCATGGTTTACAACTTCGGTTCCTGATTATGCCAATTTCGGATCTTTGGTCTTTTCAATTCGATTCCTCCCATTCTCTTTGATCTCGATTCACTTATTTTAACTTAGTTACCTCCCAATTACTATATTTTAGAGTTCAGAACCTCACCATTCATTTTAACCGTATCCTTGGAATCGGCACCTTATAGACACCTTTCAATCTCTACTATAGAACTGATACTATAATCCCGGTCAAGATCGGGCTCCCAAGTCTCAGAGTCGAAGCATTTGACCCACTAGGAAACTCCTAGAAAACCAGGAAGCACTTAGACCTGTTAGAGGAAGCTTGTGACACGACTAGAATGCACACAACCACCTACCAATAGCGAATTGCCCACTATTACAACAAAAAAGTAAAAGTACGGCAATTCAAAATTGGAGACCTCGTCCTATGAAGCATTGAGGCCACATGCAAGACAGCCGATAGAAACAAACTCTCCCCAAATTGGGAGGGCTCATTCCTTCTCTCAATCGTTCTGCGGAACATAGTATACAAGCTTCGAACCCAAAACGGTAAGTTGGTTCCATAGATGTGGAACACCAAACACCTAAAGCACTATTTTCCATAAAAGGTCACACAAGATCCAGGTAGGTCGCATGTATGATTCAAAGTGTGCTTGTAAAACACACAAATGTTAATAAAATAGTTTTCCTTTTTTTAATATTATTATGTTTCTGCTCTTTCTCTTTCCTCTATGAGAATACTTGCTTGTAGGTTGTAAGAAAACAGACGACCTAGACTACCCATAAGTCAGGCAGGACTTCACTCGTTTGCGCCTAAACTCTGGTTCCAAATCAAGTGACCTGTAAGAGGTCAAATTAAATCTTGATCCCATACCAAGTAACCTGTAAGCGGTTGAATTAAATCTTGGTCTCATATCAAATGTCCCATAAACGGATGGATTAAACCTTAGTTACAACCCAAGTAGCCCATTCACGGTCGAACACAGCCTTAGGGAGCTTACACGACACGCATAGAACGATCTCCTCCTGCGGGAGAAAACACGGTCAGTCTATAACGACTGATAAATCTAGGCAAAATGTAAAGAGAGTACACACTCCAATAGAAGGCAAGACACCCAGACTATTGACCTGGACGCCACCAATTGATATAAAAAACATGGTCCAGCCAATAAAGAGTATGCTCATATACAAGAAATTTATACAATGCCATACGTACAAGAAATTATTACGACTCGTCCGGATGGTTGCCCGAAGATGAGGGGTCCCTTGGGGGCTGCAATGCAAGCCTCCGTCCACGACCGATCGGATACCCAATCGATGAGAGGCTCTAGCATTCCTTGAGTCCAGAAAGCTGACTGAAAAATGGGGATCCACCAAGAAAACTATCCGCCAACTAAAATCAATCCTAGCCTAAAACTGCTCCTCTAGGGTAGGAGTCACCTCTTCGGGGCGAAGCCTTGTCCTCAGTTTGCCTTTGAGAACTGCGATCCTCTCCATGGATTGAGCACGAGCGCCGAAAACCACTTGCAGCCTGGCTTTAGACTCTGACAGGGCATGGCCAAGATAGTTGGCTTGCGCCTGACTCTACAGCACGTCCCCAACCACTGCATTAACACGACGCTCCATATCTTCTGTCACGAGATTGACCTAAGCCTGCATGATACAGGCAATCTTGTCTCCCTGCGAAGATAGAAACTCGTCTAACTCACGAGACCTCATTACTGGCTAGAAAAGCAAAAAAAAGAAGTTAGCAAAGGGAAACTGCAAATAGACAACTGTGCCTCTACACAACTAAGTAGCCATATCTGACGAGAAGGGCCAACAGGCCCATGAGATGGAGTTTCCCTCAAGACTCCCTGTGGATAGAGACGTGGGAGGCCTGGATGATTCCACTCCTCGTCTGCAACCACATTGGTGGAGTCCCCATTGCTATTCTCCGTTTGTGTCCTCCCGTCGCTACTCTCCCTATCAGAGGAAGATTCCAGCTAGGAGGAGAGGACACCTCCTTCCCAAAACCAAGCAAAGTGAGAATATTAATCATATTCTCGTCAGCCATGATGAAGGTAGAGTATGTATGGAGCAAAGCAATGAAGCAAATTGCAGGAGACGCCGCAATTATATAGGCAAAATTTCCCACCAAAAATGGCGTTGCAACAGGTTCAAAGGGTCGCATCGCTTCTGTTTAAGGTGGCATATGTCTTTACCCGATTGAACCCACCTGCAACGTGTAGGGACAGACGTCACATCACATCATTACATAGTTAGTCTATGACTGTCATTGTTCTGATATGACCGACTAAGACACGTATGCAGAACAAGCCAGCAGACAAGAAGTAAATAAAAGGAAAACAAAGGAAATCTGGGCAAAGGCATAACAATTAACATATCGATGGAGCAAACTTTTTTCCATTAATAAGATCGAGTACACAATAGCAATTACATGGAAAAATAAAATACAAAAGTCCAAACTAGGTTGCAGGTCCACTAGGAGGGTGAGGCTCCCCTCCGGCCTGGGAGTAGTCCACTAAGTCCTTGCGCTCCATGGCCATGCTATTCAATGGGTCGAGAATGCCAATTGAGAAGCCGAGTAACACCAGGGAGACAATCCGCCTATGAAGGTTGACGCCTTCCCAAATTATGGTATTTAGCAGTGAGCTCACCTATTTTGGACACAGGCGGGCTGACATCTCAACTTCAAGTATGGCGACCTTGAATCAAAGTTTGCCAGCCTGCTGCTCAGCCTTGGTGGCCTGAGCTTCTGAGCTCCCTAGCCTCTTTGTCAACTCTTGCAACTCAAACCTGAGGGTAGCATTCTCCTCCTCATCTCTTCGGGCTTGGGCAGTGCTCTATTCCCTATCTCTTTGGGCCTGGGCAACAATGACGTTTGAATGACTCAGGAGCTCCGTCAATCGAAGAATTTCCTCCTCCCTTTCTTCAATCATTTGACCCTACTGGCGCAAGCCCTTCGCTACCATGCCAAGTACCCTCTGGTCTTGCAATTCTAGCAAAACAAGAATAAAGATAAGTCAAACCAGGCCGATGGAGTTAAGAGAAAGAGGAAGCTTCCCTCAAAAGATTACCATTGAGAACTTGTGTTTCTTCCTCTTTCTCACTGGTCCCTATGACCCTGAGCTCTATTGTGGGAGGTCCTATGATGGGCCAGCCAAGAGATTAAGTGTGGTGGCCACATGAGCCAACTAGAGTGGCTTCCACGATGCACGTCGCCGAAGGAAGCAGGACAATGGTGAGACTAACGTCACCAACGTCTACCAGCTCTGCAAGCAGCTCAATGGCTGGCTCCTCCAGCCCTCCGACCTTAGGCACCAACTCCACTAGCACGGCAGGCACAACAAAATTGCCCGACAATGGTGGCTCGACGGCAACTTCTCCTGTGGTAGCTCCCTTAATGACTCCCAAGTCCAAAAAGCTAGTGGGAGTCTCCACCATGGAATGCTCTCCAACACCAGCCAGTCATCTAGCCATGCGAGAATCTAGCTCGGTGGAGGATGAGAAGGAAGACAAAACTGGTGCCGCCTGCTTCTTTCTAGGGCTGCTAGGAGGTTCACCAATGACAAGAACCCTAGCCTTCCTCTTGGGCTACGTTGGCACTAGCGAGGGAGCTCTAAGCTTTTGGAAAGGTGAAGAAGGACCCTAGCGAGCTCTCCTGGCCTCCTCACGGGACGCTAGGTGGTCCCTCCTAAACTCGTGAAGGTGCTCATGCACCAACTACAGCAGAGGCTCCACAGCATCCTCCTCTACTTTAGAAGGCTTGCCGGTGAAGACCTTAGAAACGTTGCCTTATTCTCTAGACAAGGGCCAACCGTCAGAGACTCTAGCAAAAAAGAATCGGTCCTTCTAGTTCTTGACTGACTCATAAATTGTGCCACTAATGTGCAACTCCCTTGGAGAAAGAGAAATCTAGTCTCCACTCTGGGTGAACCGAAAGATAACCCCCACGGCCTCTACCGTCAGCAGCCACGAATGATGGTGAAGAAAGATGCAAAGTGAGCAAAGATAGTATATAGCATTTGCGTGGAGCCGTGCAACGGGGATGTGAAACGCTGTGAAAATGCAGAGTAGTGCCGTGAAAATTTTATTAATGGTGGGAACCATGAAAGCAGAACAGAAAGGGAGAAGAAGACTCCAGGAGTTATGATGCAAAGAAGAAAGGAGTATGATGACTTGAACTGCCGTGGAACTTTTATAAGGATCACCATTGCCAAAGTGAAGCATCACATCGAAAAGGCACGACAATCATTACGAACACGTGTCAATTTTGAAGAAGGCGCAATTAAGTAATATCTTCTGGTGCATTAATTGTTGGGATTACAACCTCCCTATACGATGACACGTGGCAAAAAGCGACGGGTCGCTCAGAGAGGTGGGAGTCCTGAAATGGCTCTGCAACCCTTCGATTGCCCAGCCGGTGGCATAATGAGATGATACGTCGAAGACATCCACCCCCCATGTCCTTCGGATTCAAGCATTACGGTCAACAAATCCAGTCAACATCTACTTCCGCTCCGTTCTCCAAATTCAAGCGTTACGGTCAATAAATCCGGTCAATATCCACCTTTGCTCTGTTCTCCAGATTCAAGCGTTACAGTCAATGAATCCTGTCAACATCCACCTTCGGTCTATTCTCCGAATTCAAGCGTTACGGTCAATATTCGGTTCCACTCCGTTCTCAGAATTCAAGCGATATGGTCAACAAATCTGGTCAACATCCGCCTCTGCTCCATTCTCCGGATTCAAATGTTACGGTCAACGAATTCGGTCAACATCCATCTCCACTCCGTTATCCAAATTCTAGCGATATGGTCAATGAATCTGGTCAACGAACCATTCTGGCTCCGACCTGGTTTTTGGAATCAAGCGGCGTTATCAACAGATCCGATCAACATCCATTCCGAAGTGTAAAATAAAAAAAATAGCGAAATATACATGCCAACGAAAGACAAAAGCCAAAAACAACTATAATTTTTCTTATTGACTTTTTCTTTACAAGTTACACGACCAACAGAGGCTAATATGTGACTGTAGAGATGGGAAGAGGAGGAGAGTTACATGAGTGGGCAGCAACCCTCAAAAAGAGTTGTCAAGATTTGAATATGGGCGGATTTGAACCCAAATTCAAATCTCAATAACGGCCACCCCCGTGAAATGGGGAATCTTGCACAAAAAAGAACAACCAAAGCGGCATCCTACATGAAAAGGAGCAACCAAATCAGTTTAAGCCTCATGACACGAAACAACAGCACACGAACAGCGTAAGCTCTAGATCAGTAGTTGGGACAATAAGCTTCCAGGCAAATATGAGTTCCCATGCCATCCCACCAAGCAACGAGAAAGGCAATACTGAGGAACACCAAAAGCCCCGAATTTATAGCACGTGGGGAAGCAGATGGAAGTACTAAGTGCCAAAGGCCAATAGCATTGGCGAATCTTCATAGAATCGAAAAGCAGTTAATCACGCCAAGAGCAGTGAAAAGGAGAATTTGAGACACCCTAAAGAGACGACACGGCTAGCCATATCCTATCTTGAACATACTAGAAGCCGAAAATCCGGGCCACCAATATGGGGGACTAGTAATGGGGATAGTTGCAGTAGGTCGGCCCAAAAGGGTAAGTGGCCCAAAATCTATAGCACCTCGATTTTTTAGGACGGTCAATACTGCCATTGACAAGAAAAGCGTCCCAAATAGGTTGGACGCGACCTAGATCGAAATTAGCCCGCGCACCATTTCCTGTGCTCTAAATTCGTCTGTCCTAATTCTTCTTAACTCCCAAGATGACAGTCTTTTCTATAACGAAAATCTCCGAGAATTAAAGTACATCTCGAAAGGAAGGCTCTCAAGTCAGCATGCAACTCTTAGAGGCAATCTTAACGGTCACTGCGCAGGGCATTTCCACAGAAGGAAAGGAATCCTCCTTCATGATCGTTGCAACCCACAATGGTGCTTGCATCCACATAAGGAAAGGAAACAATCTTTTCAGAAGGCGGGCATCCCACCACACCACCTAAGGAAGGCAACGTTGGCCCACGGTTATAAAAAGTTATGGAGATTTACTCCATGGGCACGCTCTCTTGTATACTCAAACTAGCGAAAGCTCTCCAAACTCTCAAGCAACCAATTTCTCTACCTCTGCTCTGCTAGTTCTCTTCGAACTCAATGCTTAGAGCGGTTGCTCACTACGAGCACTGTACGACCAAAGTCACTCTCCACGAGTGTACCTTCGATCCTCACTCTCAAATCCCTTACTTAGCATTCGTCTTTACATCCTCTAATTTTACTTTCTTATTTACAGAATATCAATTACTGATTTGAGCGTTGGAGAATAAATTAGAGAGTGAGTCCCGCCGTTTTTCTCTGATTTCTCGTCGTTTGTTGTGGTGTGTAGGATCCTAGGCCTGCAGGACGGTAATCGAAATTCGAAGAGTAAATTCGACTCAAATCCGTTCAGAATTTGGATCTAAGACGTATTAGAGATGACTATTTAAAAAAAATATTATTTAATTCCTATATTTTAACTATTAAATATTT
>JAODPA010148848.1:0-15145 GCA_025585075.1 Nepenthes mirabilis
TCTATAGTCCGATTCCAACTTCGAACTAGTTGAAAAAGTGATAGAATGGGTCGAGGCAATCTCACCCATACTTTCCTTTTTCATTTTCTTACACTTTTATTTCGTTTTCTTCGGGTAACCTCATTTCGATATCCGAATAAATTTATATTTTGTGTTACCTATGACCTAAGTATGAAAATATTTCGATTGTCCGTTTAGTGAGATTTGTGTAGATTTCGCACCCGAAAATCCTAACCTGCGCCCGGACCATTTTTACACATTATTTTGGGTTTTTTGCATGATTTAGCGTTAGATAGTTGTTACCCATGATATGGGCAGACACAGATGTGTATTTCCCGCTCGATTTAGTAGTTTTGATCGATTTTCGGACACGAAACCCTAATCCCCTGCCCTACAGGATTTCATCGATTAAATTAAAATTTATGTATAAATTGGCTTTAGAATATTATTACCCATACCATGAACATATTAATTTATTAATTGGGTGTCAAATTTGGTAGTTTTATGAGAAATTATGCTCGCTAGAACCCTAACCTGTGTCCCCCTTGAGTTTTACCTAAATTTACCATAATTTATTCATGATTTGGCTTTAGAATTTTATGACCCTAGCACCATGGATGCGGGTACTCTGTAAATTTAATATTTTTGCACATAAATGGTATTTATATAAATTTTATGTATTTCAGAATATTATCGGACGAGAATAATAATATTTAACCCATGTACGTTGAATATGTTACCTTGTTTATGCTCTGAAAATTATGTTATATGTAATTGCGAAGGTAATTATTGTCCAGAAGTTCTAAAGCTACTTTTGGCCCGATGCAGTAAGTAATTTCTGATTCTTCCAAGCATCATGTTAAATTATGTATGTAATGTCCCGGTTTTCAAATATAATAATTAAAGTCGTATAATTAAGATTTGGTTTAATAAATTTATAAGAGAAATATGAAGAAGTCATCATGGCCAAGAAATTATCTACTAAGGATAAGAATAGTAGACCTGCAGAATTAATAGTGGAACAGTAGAATTAAATGTTGACCGTTCAGAAATTGTTGACCGGTTGAAGTTGAAAGTGACCGGTCAACACGTTGACCGGCTGATTAAGATTTTTGCCTGGTTTGCACCATTTTCTCGGTATGGCAAAATGGCTGGTTGGCTAAAATACTCGGAATATTGCATGATGCCGGAATGGTACATTTGGCTGAAATGAACAATTTGTCGTGTATGGTGCATTTGGCCAGAATGGAGCATTAGGGGTAGAATGGTATACTTTGGGTAGTTTTGTGTGTTTTTCCAGAATAAAGAAAATTGACGAAATGGAATAAAATGGCCGGTATACACTTTGAGGCAATGACCGGTATGCGTTTTAAGGACAAATGCCGGGTTGCTAATGCCTATAAGCATTTTCAAGAAAATGTCCGATCAACACCCTCTTGACCAGTAGACTATAATTAAGAATCTGGTTAGCACCATATTTGATCGGCTAGGAAGGGTATGGGAAAATGATCCGGTCAGCGAAAAGTTGATCGGCTAAGGGAGGCTAAGACATGAAGAAATAATCCGACCAACTAAGAAAATCCGGAGACATATTTCGAAGACAATTTCCCGAGAGGATTGAGCGAATTTCCAGAGACGTTTTTCAAAGACGATTTCCAGAGTGGATTGACGTGTTTTCCGGAGAGGGTTTCCAAAGTGGATTGAGGTATTTTTTGGAGAGGATTTCCAGAGTGGATTGTCGTGTTTTCCGGAGAGGGTTTCCAGAGTGGATTGAGGTATTTTTCGAAGAGAATTTCCAGAGTGGATTGAGGTGTTTTCCGGAGAGGTTTGAGTAGTTTTCCGGAGTGGATTAAGGTGCTTTCTGAGAGGATTTTGAGAGGATTTCCAGAGAGGATTGAGGTGTTTTCCTGAGAGTATTCTCGAAGTGGATTGTTGTGTTTTCTGGAGAGGATTTTCGAAGAGGTTTGAGTAGTTTTTCGAAGAGGATTTCTGGGGCGATTAAGGTGCTTTCCAGAGAGAATTTCTCAAGAGGTTGGGGTAAGTTTCCAGAGAGGATTTTCGAACAAGTTAGGTGGCCAGAATGAAACGTTGTCCGAAATTTAGAGAATTAACTAGGGAGAAAGTATTGAGCTGTCTAGTATAAAGGAAACAACCATACTAGATTATTGGTCGGATAAGATAGAATGATGATAATAATGAAACATTGACCGATCAAGAGAATTAACCGAAGTAGATTGATTGAAGACGGCTAAAGTATAGTAATGAAGGAATCGTTGACCAATTTCGAGAGTTGAGCAGAATTTGGAGAAAATGTGGCCTGAAAATAAACAGTAACACCCGATGACTTGAAAAAAACTAATATATGTTTGAATAGAGTCCAAGGACTCGTAATAAGACCAAGGGCTTTGAGTGTAAATGGGATTCAGTATAACGATCATCAGAATCAGTGTAAGCCAGACCCTACTCCCACTTATTCCGTTGATCGTCTAGAAGGAAAAGTGAGAAAGAAAAGAAGAATTAAATAGGTAACTTGCCCCCACCTACTCCTACCAACCCTAATGTCTATAAATACTAAATTTGGGAGTTAGGATAGGAGTTGGGCTAGCTTAGGGAAAGCATGAAAGAGAAGGAGAGGAAGAGTTTCGGCCAAATCTAAGTAAAAGATTTCCAGACAGATCTAAGTAAGGGAGTTTATAGATCAGAATTTAAGGCAAGTGTACCCTATGTTTTTGATAAATTCATGTTTAGAGTCTGTTAAGTAATATTATTTTCATACTCTCTCTCTGTTATGTATCTACGTGAAGTATGATAAGGTAATTATTTTCTGCATGTTATTATTTATGAATGTATCATTGAAGAACTTCGATCATTTGCATTATAGAAGAACTTCAATTATTTGCATATAAAAGATGTCCGGTTAGTTGCATGTCTAAAGAAGTCCGACATTTGCTTGTTTAAAGAAGTCCAATTACTGTATGATTAAAAGAAGTCCTGTTATTGCATGTTTGAAGAACTTCAATTATTTACCCTTTTTAAAAGAACTCCAGTTATGTTTAAATTTTCTCCTTGCATTTGAATCGGATATTTTAGTAAATGGCAAAGTTTAAGCTACAGTATATGAATAAAATTAACCTGCATGTTTATTTGAAATGTTTGAAAAGCGTCAGCCCATTTATTTAGAAAACTTTACTGTTGGAAGTAAAGATGAAAACTATATGACCATCGAAAACATGTATATACGAACAACAAGTGGAACTCTCTGTTATTCGGCTTTTGACATTTGGTAGATGGCCATCGTATGACAAAGATCTGATTAGAGTCTCTGTTAGACTTGTGTTAAAATAGGATGAAGGATATTGGAGTGACACTCGAGGATTGCTCCTAGGCCATGAGGGAACTTTCGGGGGCATTTTTGGACTATGGCCCCGTATGTCGGGTTAAAGGCATTACCGCCCCCTCTTGGAGTAAAATAAGAGGGCATGACCTTATATTGTGGGGAGGTATGCAATCCTTCATCGATGTTGTGCGCTCTCGTCTGATCTTTAAAGATGAAAGTGTTTTCCGCATGATTTGAAGGGAAGATGACTAAGAATAAGAAAAAAAGGGGACTTCAGAACTTAAAGTAAACCGGTCTCCATGAAAATGTATTGAATTTATGTTTTATTCTCTTACATGCCGGTGCTCATGTTCCAGTTCTTTAGATTTCGATTTTAAAGTTATATATGCATGTTTTTTGTATTGGTACCTTACTGAGCTGTTGCTCACTTCTTACTATTTTCTTACCCTTAGATAACCAAGAGTATATGTCCGACAAGAAAGATTAGAGTCGGGCGGTCTGGATAGGTAAGAGGACGGATTTGAATTTATGTCGCAGTCTTGATCAACTTTATATAATCTTGGTCATTTTGGAGACTTTTTATTATGACTTCTTCCATATATGTAAACTGAAGGAAAATTGTATGCTTCTGCTGAAATTATGTGGCTTGAGTAATTTTAGTTCCTAGTGATATCTCATATGTATCTGGCCAACTGACCTAGATCTATGGCCGATCAAGAGGTGATCGGCCCAATTAAGGTCGACCGAGAACTTCGGCCATCCAAGTTGAGGCTAACTAAAGTAGTCCAGCCATTTGGATCCTGTGTACGCTATCGTGTTCTATAATGATTGTGTGATAATTCCTATTCATCCTATTTGCCTTATGTTTTCGGATGGACAAGTAGAAATTTTCCCAAAGAGGTCCGGTCGTCAGAATGCATATGTTTGAAGTCATGTGAAGACTTAAACTATGAGAAATGATTATTTGTATCTATATATGAGAATTTTGTAAGATATGAAAAGTTCATAAAAGGACCACAATTTGGTATATTTGATGACCCGTTCTCTAGGAAGTGAGAACTTTGTATTTGAATTTGGTAGACCATCCCTTAAGAATTAGTAATTATGAAATATGGACTAAGGATTTATACGTCAGAGGGTAGTATTCCATGGCATGCCTTAGAATATTACAGTCGTAAATCGAGGAATGCTCCTGGGCCACAAGAGATACTTTGGTGGCGTATTTGGCCTTGTATATCGGTAAAAGATATACCGTCCGACACGGGACGTTAAAGTTTGAGATTCGTGGTATGCACCTTAGAATGTGTGGGTACATACACATTCCATTCCTCAATCGTCTTCTCTATCAGCTGGTGAGGCCCACTAGCACAGATCCGAAAAGATAATGAAAATTTTTGCATGTTTTAAAATTTAAATGAATTAGAAATAAAATATGAAAAATTATTTGTATTCTGAAAACATATTTGATCATATTTCATGCTATGCATCATATATTATGTTTCTATTCCCTTACTCTAAATTTATTTGAGTATTCTGCTTATATCTTTGTTATATTGTGCCTTATATTTTTGCTATATTATATCCAATATGGCAAGGTAAAAGATTAGAAGTTAGCTAGGCTGAAGACTTGGAGGATGAATCATGTGGACTTAGTTTTTGTAGAAATTTGCCCTTTTTATGGAGTATTCTGTATATTTGAGAGGGTCTTGTATATGGATATATGTGTAAAATGGTGATGTTCATGTAACTTAGTTTTCGCTATATTTGATGGTTATATATGCTTTTACAGGTCTGTATGGTTTATTTGGGAACTTAATGGTATCTTGTTTAAACCAATGTTATACCCATAGTTATGACAATGGTGCCACGTGTAGTTGGTGGCTTTTGGATCCTGTGTTGAGTGTATTGTGCTTATAAATTTGTTATGCAAGATTAATGTACATGTTTTATATTAGGCCAACATCCATATTATAGCCGAAAGTCTGTCAAATTTTCGGTTAAAAATATGGTACATCACAGTGTTAAGATGATGTTAATGTATCAACTTATAAAATTTTGCATGGGTTAACCATTAAACCTGACCCTAAAATGACAACAGAATTAGCCCCTGCATCCATGATGATGTTGAACCGGGCAGTTCATGAAACATTGACTGAACTGATCATGAACTAGTTGAACCAGTAATCGACCCGGCCAAGTTAGCTAGTGCTAAGGCTTAAATATCAACATGTGAAACAGTATAAAAAAAATATCTTGATTTGATCACTAAACCGGCCACAGAATTGAAGATTGCCACTAAACCGACCGATTTGTACCAAATTTCTTATTTTGCTAATATAGTGTAAACCGGCTAGAAAATTAATAATAAATCAGCCATATATGGTATGTTAAATTAGTAAACTAGTTATACACCATGTGAATTAGTTGGCTATCATAAGAACCTGTTGCTAAGAATTAAACATAAACCGATTTCTAATGAACTAGCTAATTTGTAAGTGAACCAGTGGATAGATATTCTAAGGAACAAGATAATTTGAAAGTGAACCAATGGATAGATAAATTAATTCTGGAAGTCTTATAAATTTATGTACTGGATATAAATTTTGTATATGTTGGTGAATCAGTTAGAATGACGAATCGAATGCAAAAATTGGAAAGAATTTACAAATCATTCAAACCGGTTGATGAATCAGTTAGTAAACCAATTAATGAACCAAAAATTGAACGATATGTTATGCCAACACATATAAAAATTATGAGACTTTATTTTTCATGATATGTATCGATGTATATTTTTGTGTATGTATATGCCAATTTTTATGCATGAGTGGAAGTTAATATGATACGATGAAAATAAATATTTTCTCTGAGATGAGAAAATTATGAAGAAGTAAGAACAATTATAAGAGCTTCCACTAAGAAATTTTAAGAAGGAAACTGAACCAAGTATTTATTTCTATTGGTAGCATTCTCTAACATACCTTAGAATATTATAATAAAATTCGAGGAATTGCCCCTAGCGCCACGGGGGGGAAAGCATGGTGGCTTGTGGCCCCATCTATCGGGATATAATAGGTTTGTACTACCCTATTCTCGGGGTGTATCATGGAGAATATGATCCTAGATTATATCAATTTATATAATCCTTTCCTCGCTGACCACTCTGTTAGCTGATAAGGGCTACTAGTCCTAATATCTCAAGTTATGTAAGGTAAGGAGTGCTGACAAGTAAAAAAAAATATATACAATAAAAAGAAAGTAAATTACATCATAAAATTATTTTGAAAGTACATATGTATTTTTACATGTAGCACGACTCCTATCCCTCTCTATAATATATATTAAATAAAATATGCATGTCCTTGATTATATTGTATCTTATTGAACACTTAGCTCACTCTTTTATTATTTTTCTTACCCTTTAAATGTTTCGCAGGATCTCATGCCTGGTGAACAAAAGTAAAAAAGAAATATTAATCATGCTAAAATTAGTAGTGATGTAAGTAGTTTAGTTCAAGTAATAATGTACAAACTTATAATTATATAAGCATCTCTAAAGTGTATGTGTTCTACTAATGATAATTTAGAAGTGTGTTCACTAATTTCACATGGTTATCTTGTAAGCTTTGATAACATTTTATCAAATGAGATTTGAGATTTTAGTTGTCATCTTCCCTTCTCACAAACCTGACATTATATTGTCAAATGGATGTCAGATTCATTAATGATATGACATTATTTTGGAACCCATGTATTATGGTTTATTGTAATGGATAGATGATTATGATATAAAAATAAGGTAATCACATTGTAAGGTATGGGTTTCTAAGACATTATAAATTCTAGCAATTAAATTAATATACTTAAATTTAGGATGAATAGATTTGAGAAAATGGAGATTGGATCGTGGTTGAAGAAAAATGAGGGCTACGCTTGATGGGGGCTTGAGTGAAGTTGGAGGCGCCTATTCCAGTAGGGGTCGTGCCTGAAGTGCGCTCGAGCGTGATTTCTAGGGAGGGTGTGCCCGAGGCTCGCCCAACTGGCTCTTGAGTGCCAGTGAGATATTCTATCCACCGACTGACTATTACGCGTTTTAAATAGGGGAAAGGAGGGGAGAACAAGGCACGATGATCAGAAGCAGAGGAGAGAAAGGAGAGGAAGAAGAGGAAGAGAAGGGATTACAAGCGATTTTCAACCCGATTAGAGTAAGGAAAATAGTAAATCAGGTTAAGGTAAGTGTACCCTAAGCTCTATCCTTCCTTGTTGCTTTTTATTATCTCCTTTCATGTATTATTGTTCTAATACCCTTCACCTCTAATATTTGTTATGTAATTTATGGGTTCGATTTTGCTGTTTAATTTGTGTTTCATGTCCAAATTTTATTCCAAACATTTCTCCCAAGCGTGAGCTCAAAAATGAGAGTATGATTTTTATAAATTTTTAGTTATGGGGTGAAAATATTATATGATAAATTATTCAAGCTTACCAGATGATTTTATCCAAAATTTTGTTAAAAGATATGACATTTAAAATTATTGAAAACTTTAAAACTATCTGAAGATTTAGTTATGTGAAATTGAGGTGTTCTTTAACAAATGAGAGCTAAAGCTAAGAAATAAGAATCGGAATTCCTTAAGTTAAAATCAATAAGAAACTAGACCAATGATTATTATTTAGCAGGTAATATTTTTTGGCATGCCTTAAAATGTTACAGTAGTAATCAATGATAACTCCGTTAATAGAGTAATATGTGGATCGCCTTCCACAGGCCATTACTATGGAGGACAAGAACTATGAATTCATAGCCATCCTGTCCTCAGGATGTAAATAAGGAGCAGCCCATGACCATCCTGCCTTCAGAATGTAAATAAGGAAGAACCAAGGCCTTTGATTGTATAGAGTGAATATCTATCATCGATTATTCACTCCCTTAACTGGTAGAGTCTACTAGCTCTGATCCCTCAAGGTAATAAAATTTATCCTAAAGGACGAGTAAGTTTTGAGTTATTCTATGATTTTCAACATATTTTCTAACTAAGATAAGTGGAAGAAATAAATAAAGGAGAAAATAAAATAAACAAAGATAAGATTTGTCCACAAGTTCATATTCATGCATCATTTCATGATTCTGCATTGTCCATATAGATATTTGGCTCCTAATTCTTTCGATGTATCTCTTTGGATATATATGTGTGTGTTTTATATGAAAAATTTACATGTGATTATTATTATAGTACCTTGCTGAGCAATTGGCCCACTCATTGCTATTTTTGTCTACCCTTCTAAATAAAACCAATGAGCTGATACCATAACGAGAAAGAGTAAAGATAGGAAATAGCTAAAGGAAGATTACTAGACCTCGGAGACTTAGAATTTGGATGTGCTTCATGTAATGTGAATATAAATAATTAATGCATGATTAAATGTTGTATATTATTATGGCATAGTATGCTTCCACAGGTTGTTTATGAATTATAGTTATACTTCTGCAGATTTGATTTTGAATTTGTATAGGTTCCTAGATTGCATCTCTTATTATATCCAATATGGTAGTGAAAATTACTGTGTTTCAGCCATGGATGAGTATGTATTGTGATTGAATTTTGAAGTCTACCTATTTTTATGTCTAGTATATGGTTTATTATTTAGGTCATGTGTATGGTTATTGTCTAAATGTAGGAGAAACTCTACCTAATTTTCTACATAAATTAATATATTTATAAATAATGGCATATTAGTTTGATTTAGTTAAGTATGATTATTGATGAAATCCTTAGAGGATTAGGACCCATTCCATCACACACACGTTCCCTTCGATTATAACAAGCAATGTTGTTGAGTAAAAATGGTAATACAATGAATAAAGTTAATAACGGATATAAGAACGTGAGACATGACAGTCTTGGTCATCGTCCATGTGTTTCCATTGGGGGCTTGTCCCTCTGGGGGATCGTTGCCGCCTCCACACGTCTGATCCTAATTCACTGGTATGGTTGATTGATGGTGCTCGTCCGTATGGTCAGGAGTCATCGCACGCATGTTGGAAAGCCCCATAAGGTTTCAGTATTCTGTCATGAATTTGCCACTTGGGGCGGATTCGATGTTCAAATCCAACCGCATATGGGTCGCCTGGTAATGCGATGGAAGTTTAAATTCGACTGCGTATGGGTCGCTCATACGGGATCCAGGTTCTTTGACCATTTGGGGGCTGAGGGGCAAATGAAGAAAAGTTTACCGGACTTAGGTGCCACCTAGGCCATTCGGTTTGCTACAACCGTAGGCAAGCATTCATATGGACAAGCAAATAATCAACAAACAAGCAGTAAATAATAAAATAAGCCATTTTATTATTTTAAACATGGTATACTTTGACATGCATGCTCAATGATACATGTTAGGCCTACCTGGGTTCGGCCTGGGTTTATTGATAATATCTATTGAGGTGGACGACATTCCACATCCTCGAGATCAATTTACCATGTTGGGTGTGCAACTTATATGCACCTTGGGATGAGAAACGGGCCCTCTCAATTCAAGGAGAAATTGTTTCTATTAGGGTTCTTACCCATAGCATCTATGCCCCGCAGAACCAGGTCCCCTCCTCAAATTGGCTCACTTTCACCCTTTTATTGTAGTACCAAGTGATTTATTGTTGACAGGCCACTGTGCGCACCCTGGTTGCTTCTTAAGCTTCCTTTAACAGGTCAAAGTGCTCTCTAAGTCGCTAGGAATTGCTGAATCGATCAACACTTTCAACTCGGAGGCTAAGCAATCTAATTTTTACTGGGATAACTACCTTAACCCTATAGCATAGGCTAAAGGGTGTCTCTTCGGTGGGTTTCTTCGGTGTGGTCTGGCATGATCATAATATAGAAGGAAGCTTATCTGCCCCAGAGCCCTTAGCATCTTCCATTTTGGTCCTCAGCCCATATAGTAGGGTCAGGTTAATGGCCTCCACTTGCCCATTTGCTTGTGGATAAGTAATGGAGGTGTGGACCAACCTGATGTCTAAACTTATACAATACGTGGTGAAACGCTTACCAGTGAATTGGGTTCCATTGTCGATCACTATGACCTCGGAAATCCCAAATCGGCTAATGATGCTCCGCTGAACAAACTCTGCCACATTTTACTTGGTGATTCAGGCCAACGGGTAGGGCTCGACCAACTTCGTAAAATAGTTGATGCTGACTATGATGAACTTTCGTTGCCCAGAGGTGATGGGGAAAGGGTCGAGGACGTCGAGCCCCATTGCGCGAATGGCCATGGGGCCTACAGAGCTCATAGTTCCGTGGGAGGTTGATGGGGCATGTTGTTGTGGATCTAACAATTCTCGCACCTTTTCACAAACTCCTTGGCGTCATGTTTCATATTGGCCAGTAATACCCCTGGCAAATTATCTTGAAAGTAAGGTTCTTACCCCCAATGTGCTAACCACAAATGCCAAGGTATATCTCACTCATCGCGTAGTCGGCTTCTTTTGGAGTGAGACATCGCATATATTGGGTGGACTACCCTCAGCAGTGCAACATCCTATCCATAATAGTATACCATCCGGTCATCCTTTCATGCGTTTGGCGTCTTCTGGATTTTCCAGCAAGTTGCCATCGATGATATGTCGTCAATGATATACCTCCGGTATGGGGCCATCCAACTTCCGTCACTTGATACCTAGAGCACTTCGCAGTCAGGCTCCTCTATACTTGGGGTGGTCAAGACTTCGCACATACTTTTGGTGTACTGTTCCAGTTCCCCGATTGTGGCGGATTTGGCTAGTTGATCGGCATTCCAGTTGTCCGCCCTTAGGATGTACTCTATCTCAATTTTGTCAAATTTCTAGGTCATGTCCCTCCCTCTATCAAGGTTTTTTGTGAGCAGAGGGCTTAACACCTCGAAACACCCATGGACTTAGTTGACAATCAATTTCGAGTCACTATAGATAGTCGAATGCCTCACTGAGCATTCTTTTGCTAATTGAAGTCTAGCGAGTAAGGCCTCATATTCGGTAACATTATTGGTGGCCGAAAATCTAAGCTTTAGCGAGTACCTTATCTTAAATCCGTCAGGAGTCCTTAGCATTACTCTGACTCCCCTGCTAGTTTGCATCAATGACCCATCTATGTTTAATGTCTAGGCCAAAGCTTCTTCTAGCCAGTGGGTAGCCTTGTCGAGAACATGGTTGCTCGAAATTGGGGCATGGTTTCAACAATGAAGTCTACTAAGGCTTGATCCTTTATGGCAAGCCTCGGCTTGAGCTCTATGTTGAATTTGATGGCCCATTTGATTAGTCGTCTAGACATGTCAGGTTTTTACAAGATTCCCTTCAATGGCTAATTGGTCAGGACGATTATTTGTGTGCCATAAAGGAGGGCTGTAGTTTCCTGGATGAATAGATGAGCACCAGTGCGATCTTCTCGACATACAAGTTATGGGTCTTGACATCTGCCAAAGTCTTACTAACGTAGTAGACCGGCTGTTGCACATCTAATTGCTGTCAGATCCCAGCATACCATTACATCCGAAATGGCAAGGTACAGGTACAGCTCCTCACCTTCTTTTGGCGACATCAAGAGAAGGATACTAGCTAGATATTCCTTTAGGTCTTGGAAGACGACCTGGCAATCAACTGTCCATTGGAAGTCGTTAGCTTTCGTCGCTCTCAATGTCTTAAAGAAGGGGAGGTGTTTTTTCGCCAATTTTGCTAGGAAGCGGAAGAACACTGCAAGTCTCCCAGTCAGCCTTTAAACGTCCTTCAAGATCCACAGCAGGCTCATATCCATGATTGCCTTCATCTTCTTAGGGTTATCCTCAATCCCTCATTGAGAAACGATGAAACCAAAGAATTTTTTAAAGGATACTCCAAAAACATATTTGGCCAGTTCAACTTCATCTGGTGTGCCCGAAGAACTCTAAAGGCCTCGTCGAGGTTATGGATATGGTCATCGATGGTTCTACTTTTGACAAGTATGTCATCTACATATACCTCTATATTTCAGCCTATTTAAATCTCAAATAGTTAATTCATAAGCCATTGGTACGTGGTGCCCGTATTCTTTAGACCGAAGGGTATAACATTGTAGTAGTATATCCCTTGGTTCATCATGAAGTAGGTGCATTCTTTGTCCTTGGGACTCATCCGGATCTGATTGTAGCCCTTGTATGCATCCATGAAACTTAGTAGTTCGTGTTCGGACGTGGAGTCCACCAATAGATCGATCCTAGGTAATGGGAAGTTGTCCTTTGAGTAGACGTTATTCACGTCAATGAAGTCGACACACTTCACCACTTTCCGTTGCTATTCTTGGGAAGGACCACATTGGTGAGCCAGTCCAGGTACTGGACTTTCCTGATAAAGCCAAAGTCGAGCAACTTCCTCACTTCTTCCCATATGGCAATGAGCTTTTTGATGGAGTGGTTCCTCCGCTTCTACCTGACAAGCTTACGATTGGGATAGATGCCCCACTCGTGGACCATTACTCCGATCAAAATTTCCAACATATTAGCAAGATCAATGCGAAGAGATCAAAAATTCTACTAGAGGAAGGCGATCAATTGGTAGCACAAGGGTCCGACAAGTGATCCCCCTATCTATATGCATCTCTCCGAATCGCTAGGGCCCAGAGGGATGTGATCCTTTGTGTCATCGAACTAGGTTTACTGCAAAGTTGCCTCATCTTTGTGATTGAAGTTCTCGGCCGGTCAGTCCAAAGTGGCTTAGGTGACTTGGGATAGGTAATATATCTGGTCGGTCACTTGGTTGCCTAGAAATTCTCTGATACCATATACTATTGAAAATTTTATTTTTAGGTGTGGAATCGACAATATGGCCCCGAATGTGGTCAAGCAAGGTTGGCCCAGGATGGCATTGTAAACCGACCACCAGAAACATGAGCGTGTGAGACGTCGTTTTGGGATACATTTTTAAGGTGACTTCCAACTGGATAGTTCCTTAGACGAGAACTGGCTTGTTGTCAGTCCATAGACGGGTCCTTAAGTTGATCTCAACTGACGCTTTTTTTAGCCCCAACTTAAAATATACGTCAAGGTATAGCAAATCACATAAATTTCTATTATCAATAAAGACTCGTTTCATCTGGTAATCGATCGTACAATCTGAAACAAGTACGGATATAACCACAGGGTCAGAATAGGGAGTTGTTACATATGCTATATCATCGTTGTTAAAACTAATGATATCATCACTAACTTCTACCCTCAGCTTCTTATTGCTGGCGACTTCCTCAAGGTGGTCAAAGGGGTTGTTCTTGGATGGCCTTGTTGCTATCTTGTTGAACACCCCAACCGCGACTCGATTCCTCAGCTGCTACTGTCGTGGCTCTTCTTCACCTGCTCCGTCGGGGTCTTGCCCTAGGCTTCATAAGAATTTGGTGAGGTGCTCCCTTTAGATGAGGTCCTCAATCTCTTTTTGTAAAGGCTGGCAGACCTCGGTGCTGTGACCTAGAGATCAATGGTAGTTACAGTATTTTGTTTGATCTCCTTCGGGTTCTGGTCAGCTTCGACTACTTAAGAAATTTTTTGTCTCAGATCTACATGAAGATATTGATCCGGGATTCATTCAGGGGTGTTAGGTTCAAGAGTTTGAACTCCCTTCAGACTCCTAACTCCACTCTAGGATGCTTCCTAGGGTCCTAGGAGTTGGCATGGGCTCTGTTGCTCTTCCTCCCATTCATCGGTCCTTGGCAGAAGTGGTCCCCATGCTCTAGATGCTTCGTCTCATTGGCCTCCTCGGCTACCATATAAGCACGGGCAATGGCTTCAGCCACACAGAAAGTTCAGGCGTCCTTGTGGACCAGGTGCTTGAAGAACTCATCGAGCTCCAGGGTCGATATGAAAGGGCTCAATTTCATCTTGTCAGTAAGCTGGGGTATCAGCTGGGCCTCAATGGTGAATGAAGTCATGAAAGTCTTTAGACTTTCACTTGGCCCCTGTTTGATACTAGCGAGATGTCAAGGCTATTTCTCCTCCCTTCGACTAGAGACAAACTATGACAAGAAGTTATTGGCAAGCTCCAAGGATGTTCGGATCAAATTCGACTGTAGGCGGTAGAACCAAATCCGAGTATCCCCTTTAAGGGCCAGTGGGAAGCACAAGTACATAGCAACCTCGCCCATACCGTGAAAGCTCAACAGGGTATGAAAGTGGTCTAGATGGTCTATCAAATCAGTGCTCCCATCGTGGAGTTTCAGGGTTGACATTTTAAACTTGTGAGGGAGCGGCTATGTCCTGATCTCTATCGTGAATGACAATCTTCTCAGATCTACAAAGTGTCTGCCGACATCTCCTATGAACACGCGCTACCATATCTTTTCCACTCACTCCTCCATTCGAGGTGAGGCCTCAGCTCTTTTTGCATTGAGGTAGGTCCTCAACTCTGAGTGATCCAGTAGGCGAGTGAGGCCGATCGACTGCTTCTGCTGGTCGGCTAGGCATTACATGAGGTTCCCTCTTGGGTTGGGGGCCTCCGCTCATCGTGAGAGTAGTAAGGATTTTTCCATTCTGGGCTTAAATCCTGCATCTCGTGACCAAGCTAGCCTTCCAATCATGATCAGGCCTCATCGCTCGAAGCCGCTTGGGCTTTAAGGTCGTCTGGGCACCTGGTCTTCCTAGTCGGGTGCTTCTTTCTCTGGCTTTTTTGTTTTAATATTAGAATGCGAGCAGTGGAGGTAGAGGCCCCCAACCTCTGTGGGTCCTGGCATCACAGAGGGTCTGTAGCATTCAGGATATGTTGTTCATCTTGTAACATTTTGAATATTTTTAATTTTATTATTTTTTAATAATGAATCATCT